>VCJH01002494.1:32589-43327 GCA_024140565.1 Backusella australiensis | reverse complement strand
AAAAAAAAATAAAGTAACAAAAAAAAAAAAAGCACACAAAAGCCCAAATGCAAAAGCCTTGTTACTTCCTATTTGTATCACGTTGCACAGTGAAAAGAATTTTTTTTGAGTTTAAAAAAAAAATTCTTTCTTTTACGAAATACGATTTTACTTCGCAACAGGGTCCAACCTTTTCATTTATGTTCCAGTCCTTTTTTTGCA
The DNA here is from genome assembly GCA_024140565.1 of Backusella australiensis. NCBI lineage: Eukaryota > Fungi > Mucoromycota > Mucoromycetes > Mucorales > Backusellaceae > Backusella > Backusella australiensis. Next base: position 43,126 of record VCJH01002494.1, on the reverse strand, counting down.
CTTTTTTTGTGTACAGAAAAAAACTTTTTTTTTCTCACGGCTATACTTTCTCCACTTTATTAAAAAAAAAACCTTAATAAAATAAGAAAACCTTTAATGCAACTCTACTACACTTATTAATGATGTTTGAAAAACACCTTTTTTTAAAATCAAGTCTAAATCAATTCGATTTGTCCAGAACCAGATATTGCGTTATTTCTAAAGATCTTTTTTTAAAGTCAAAGTTATATAGTCAAAACCTAACTAACCAATCGTATCTGTGTAAGCACTATAATGATTCGGAGACTCGATTATGTTTTCTTCTTTTGCGTTGGTATCTGACAGGTCTGTGTCAATTCAAGACATTTCATTAAACAAAAGTGATCGACGCCCTTTTAAAAGTGTATTTCATATATAAATCAACTTTATTTTCCTTTTTTTTTTTTTTCAACAACGATAAATCTCTTTCTGATTTTCTAGAAACAGTTCTTTATTTCCTTGCCCTTCTCCTTTTCTTTTTTTTATACATATAGTTATACGTCATGGAAGGTAACCGTTTCATTGATCCGGGCACGCCGCCTATCCAACCCGAATACCCATCCGATGCATCAGACACCACCATCAACTCCATTTCCACAGCCACCCTTAAAGAACCCGCATTTGACGAAAAAGTGGAAGCATCCACAAGCGAAAATAGCGGTGCTCTGTTGCGCCGCATGAGCCGACAAGATCACGCCTTTCGCCTTGTCGATTCCGTCACTCATCAAGACGCTCGTCGCCGACCCAGTCGAGCCGGTATCCTTTCCAACTTGCTAAAGCTAGACACATTCGATAATCACCGTCAAAACAAAGCTCGTCCACCTCGCACCAACAATAATACCCAGAGCACACCTCCAACTCGCCCTACATACCAACTTAAATCACTTGCATCCAGTCGAGTGCTATTAAAGACGTTTGGTGGTACACAATCGGCACGAAGCAGTCTTTATCTTGATGACCTACAAAGGGCCGAATTGGGGATCAATAACGATGTCGAGGTCGCCGCTCATCGTATGGCAATTGCATCAGAAATTGCCGATATTTTGCAACGTCAGGATATTATTGTCAAGGTTGGAAAGATGCTTGTGAGAACAGGTGCACCCTCACATAGAATTGTAAGTTTTTTTTCTCTTTTTATTCGAAAATATCCTTTTATTTTAACCTCAATCTTAGGAAGCTGCCATGGATAAAGTAGGTCTTCGACTTGAAATTGATGGAAGCTACGCCGTCCTACCCGGTCTCATCATCATCTGTTTTGGAGATGTTGAGACCCATACCTCTGAAACCCATCTTATCAGATGTAGAAAGTCACTCGATATCGGAAAACTCGAACGTGTTAATATCATCGCCCGCAGCCTGGCCAATGGTGTCATGGATTTAGAGGAGGCGAATACCGAATTGGATGCCATCAAGGACGAACCTCCTACCTGGGGAATGGTACCTACCTTGATTGCTTATACTGTATCATCTGCTTTTGTTGCGCCATTGTTTTTCAATGGGTCTTGGACTGATTGCTGGGTCAGTGCTATTTTCGGTTTTGTAGGTAAAGTAATACATATACTTGATTTTTTTTTCGTCGCTTACTGATGATCCGATTTCCATTAGTCGGTTGCTTGACGTTTATATCCGAAAAAATACCCATGTTTGGTAACATCTTTGAAATGGCCATAACCATTCCTATCGCTGTCGTTACCCTTGCTATTAGTCCCTACGTTTGTTTCACCGCTGTTGCCATGTCGGCAGTACGTATTAGTAATACAAAGTGTCAACTGTATACTCATTTCGTTCCTTTTTTTCATAGATTGTTATTGCTTTACCAGGCTACTCGCTTACATGTGCGGTTATGGAACTTTCTGCCAAGAACCTCATCAGTGGTACAGTCCATTTGATCTATGCAGTGATGTACGTGCTATTTTTAGCCTTTGGTATAGGTTACGGATGTTCGATCTGGCGATTGGCCTATCCTGGCGTGGAGATTGATCCCACAGGATCCTGTCAAAACAGTGTCAGCCCCTGGTTCATCTTTTTAAATCTACCATTGGCCACCGTTGGGCTCTGCTCGGTCTATGGTGCCAGCGTCAATCAATGGCTACCCATGGTGCTTGATAGTGGTGTGGGATATGCGGTTTATTACTTTGTGTCCATGTATGCAGGTAATACTTCGGTGATTACCCCAAGTGTAGCTGCGTTTGCGCTGGGATTATTTGGTAACATTTATTCGCGCGTTACAAAGCGTCTGGGTTTCGTACCTTTAATGGGTGGTATTATTATCTTGGTTCCTGGAAGTCTTGGTAAGTGTTTCTTTTTCACTCTTGCGAAATTAAGATGACTAATACATTTTATCACTTGTAGGTGTTAAGGGTGCTATTCAGTTATTTGATGGCTCAAGCAATAGTATGACTGGCGGTGGTTTTGTGTTCCAAGTACTAGGCGTTGGACTCTCATTAACGCTTGGTCTCTTTTTGGCTAATTTGGTAGTCTATCCCATGGGTAAGAAGCGTTCTGTCTTTTTGGGTTTCTAATAATCTCCTACCCAATTGTTTTTTTTTTAAAAAAAAATGTAATGATGATACCCCTTTTATTTCCTTTCTCTCTCTTCGGTTTAATGAAATACGATCAAAGAGCGAAACGATCTTGCAGCATTTTTTTTTTATCATTTAAATTTACTTAGATTTATTTTTTATTATTATTCATGTACTTTTTCACTACTATTATTACTATTAAAGAGTCAATTTTCTCATTTTATCTATTCTCTTTTTCTTTATCATGGAGATCTTTAGTTTTCCTTTTAAAGTGTTGTTTTCCTTTTAAAAACTTTGGTAAAAATCAAACTCATTTTGAAATCTGGGATCTAAAAAATAGAAAGTAAAAGAATGTTCATCACCTCTTTTCATTTTCAAATATTAAGGTTGTTAGAATATCCTTTACCTTAAAATAATAATAATAATAATAATAATAATAGTAACAATGGAAAGGTTGATGGAACATTCTAATTGGAATTAATAAGCTTGTTTTTTATACTTTTTTTTAGATCTCAAGGGGAATTGCATTAAACTCACGATGCGATGATAATATCAAACGTCCCTCTCATAAATCATATGATATCTTTGCATGAACTACGCTAAAAAAACCCTTTTCTCTTGCTCTTTTATTTTTAGATCCTTTTAGCGCCTCTTCTTTTTCTTTTTAATAATAAGAAAAATGTATTTACAAATCTGGTTTTCTTTCTTTTGGAATAATAATAAAAGTTTAAAATTGTGTGTGTGTGTGTGTGTGTGTGTATAAATGATATATGTGCGGACTATAGAACAAAAAAATAAAAGCAACTACTCCTTTGTGATAGGGTCAACCAACATCTTTGACATATAAGGGCCGTCCAAATGATAGCCCAATTTGGCATAGTAGTGTCTAACACCTACACCGGAAATGACACTGAGCTTGACACTGCCATGTTCCTCACGAGCAATACGCTCAGCCTCTTCCATAAGTAAGGTACCGAAACCCTGATGCTGGAACTTGGTAGGATCACGATCATGCATGGGGACGACGGAGCCATACACGTGAAGCTCTCTGACGACAGATGTTGGACCGGCACTTGTCAATTCGGGACGGAAGGTTTGGGGACTGCACTTTCTTAAACGCAGCAAACCCACCAAAATATCCTGTTGGGGATCTTCATAGGACAAGAATGTTTCCCAACCACCGTTGGCAACATAGTCACGGCGGATCAACTCTACCTGATCTGGCTTGATCTTTTGATGGATTTCGGTGATGCCTACCTCACGGGTACGCACATCGCGGCACTCGGTACCAAGATCCTTCATACGGTTGAGTGCCAATTCACGCAGATTACCATGCTCGACGCCAGAAGTAACAAGGGGCATGGGGATATCACGCTGCACACGATAAATACGGGTCCATGGGGGCACCAATGCCAAGATGCGTGCCACCAAGTCAACAAGCGCATTTGGGGTGTAATTTTGGTAGCGGCCCGTTCTCCACAGCTCATAGAGACCCGTGCCTCGAATAACCAATGTAGGGTAGATTTTTAAACCATCTGATCGGAAGGCCGGGTTTTCAAAGTATTCCTTGAATTGCTCCATATCACGCTCCATGCCCACATTGGGAAGATCAGGCATCATATGTGAGACTACTTTAAAGCCTGCATCTTTGGCTAACTGGAATGATTCAGAGACAGCTCTGACGGTATGTCCTCTATTGGTATCGCGGGCTACGTCTTCATACACACTCTGTACACCTACTTCAAGACGTGTACAGCCATAGCGAAGCATCTGACTTAAATGTGGCTTTAAACAGTAATCGGGTCGAGTTTCAATGGTGATACCGATACATTTTGTTTGACTTTGCTGCGAGTATCTATTTTATTCGTATAATAAACAAATGACGTTAAGTTGGACCATTCAACCCTCTCTCTCTCTCTCTCTCTCTCTCTCTCTCTCTCCTCTCTCTTCCTTCATATGACGTAATTAAAAAAAGTATATCTCTGTTCATCTAACCTTACTGCCTCATCAAGATCATTACTAGAGTGACCAGAAAGAGCATCATGCAGATTCTGAATAAACCAATTCTTATAATCCTCTGACAAGGACATAAAAGTACCACCCATGATGATGTACTCGACCTTATCGACGCTATGACCCAAACTACGGAGCTGATCCACTCTACCGCGAGCCTGTTCGTAAGGATCATAACGTGCACGAATGGCACGCATGGATGTGGGTTCATAACCTGTATATGATTGTGTTGAATATTCGAAATCGGAATCGGGTCCACCAGGACAATAACTATATATAAACAAAAAATGTCAATTTCGCCCCTTATTATCCTTTTTTACCAATGAAAACTTACACACAAATATTTCCTGTCATTGCAATATGTGGACAGCGATGAGGTTTACACATGACTGCCACAACAGCAATCTACCAAAATGCATAAAAAGATCAATATACAACAAAAAGGTGATTTACAATTTCCACAGAATACATTACACCTGAAGCTGTACGGACAGGCTTTGCCTTCAACTTTGGTAAAAGCGCAGCCTTGTGTTGCTCTGGAATCGCAGCAATGATCTCGACAAGTTTAGGCTGGCTCGATAGTTTGTTTTTGCGTGACATTCTGCTTTTAAGTCCATTCAAGTTGATATCTTTTCCTGCTTCGGAGGCTGCGACTAATTCGGCGACGATTTCTGCACAGGTACGAACCATAAGTTCTCCCTTTTTTTTTTATAAAGTCATTACAAATTCAAAAAATAACAGCTCCAACACTTTTGTATTTTTGTTACCTGAGAGGGACCTATTGTTTTTTTTAAAAAAAAAAGAAGTTATAAACTATTATTTATTATATACCTACATACAAAAACTCTTTACCTTTCTTGTTGGCTTTGCCAGACATTATGTTGTAACTGCAAGTGTGTTGAAAAAAGAAGAAAAGTTTTGGGCTCTATCAATTTTTTTCTTAAATACCGTGACTATTTTTCCGCTCTGTTCTTTTTTGAGCCAATCATATCGTTCTTGTCGTCTTGAATGAAAGGAAGCATGATTATAATAGTAGATAAAGAGAGAGATACAAACTCAAAATATTTGATATTATTAGCCTGTAAGAGTAGTTTTGCCAGTTTATAAAACTGGTAGTTTTGAATATTAGAACGAAAGAGGTTCTTTATCTGAAATAATGGTTTATTTAATTAGTTACAAGCTAGGGCGAACAAGCGAATTTACTACGTGCAATTTCAAGTTGATAACTTAAAATATTAATGAATATTATATATTCTTAAAGCCGCAACTAATATACCAATTTCAAACTGTGTTGTTTGTATTAAAAAAAATAATAATAACAGATCTTAGTGTATCTAGTTACTTGGTTCATTCATTGTGAATACTTACTTATATATCAATGGAAAGCCTTTAAATCAGAACACAAAGACTCTCTTTTACTTGAGTAATCAAGACTGGTAGCTCTAAATATCTTTTATATTAAAAGATAGATCAGCAAGATGGAAAAACAATAGCTAAACGTGTATGCCCATCCGAGCTCTCTTTAATTCGTATATACACATCAGATCGGAATAGCATAAAGATAAGAGTATAGAAATCATATATATAGTTGAATGAAAGCAACGTATTTATTATCATATCAAGTCAGATCATTTGTGCGGACTGATCAAGTGCGTATGATCGATATTCATTCATTGGTACAACAAAAAACTATGTTACACCGAGCCATTTCCATTTTTCAGTGAGTATAAGAGTGCAGCAGACGCACAACGTACATTCACAGATCTATACATTACATATATTTCCGTACACTTGTTCGCATACACTGTTTACCTTACTGTGTATATATAGTTGAATCATACTCGTTATATTCTGCCCTTAATAACTAATTAATCGGATTTTTAAGTTTATTATAATTATGCTTTCATCCTATCGTTTGGATTTACTATTACTATTCTACAACACTAAGGCAAGGCACACACTTATTTATAAATACAAGCATGTTGAAATATGTAGGATGATTAGCATAAAGTGACAATATTTAGTCTACAAAATAAGAGAGTGAATGAGTGAGGGTTTGTTTATCATTTTGTAGGATAATGATGACGTGTGTAACTTGTTAAAATCTTTTTTTTTTTTGTTAAATTGTTTTTTTTTCCATTTAAAACCAAAGTCCCTTTTTTTCTTATTTAATATCAAAGATACCCTTAATAATAATAGCTTTTTGTTATAAAAAATGGCTCACTCACCTAGTTTGCGTTTTTTTAATGGTTTCAGAAACAACAAAAAAGAGGAGCAGTTAGAGAAAGACAATGTAAAAGGTTGGCTCGTGAACGTACACAGTTACCGAGACGACAAACTCACAAATAACACTTCTTCCTCTTCTTCAGAGTATATATTAGTAGACGAAGATAATAATCGGTAAAGTGAAGAATAACAGCCATATTGCTTGCTTTTGCTCAATATTCTTGTTGTTTTTAGAATTCCACTGGAGACTGGCAGTAGAAGAAACGGACGTCCCGAGTCGATTGCCTCAGAAGACAGTGTTAATCTAGACGACCTTATTAATAATAACTTTACCGCCGATATGGAAGACGAGACCGACTTGCCAGATCTTGCGGATTTAGATTTGGATGACTCGACGGATGACTTTTTTAAAATGGAAAGCAAGGCAAACAACAATGTAATAGTAATAATACTAATAATAATAGTTTTTCGTTTTATTAATAAGCTTATTATATTAGAACGAAGCGTTGGATTCATTTGATACAGGATTTAATGATTTCATGACAAAGGTAACAATGGTTTTTTCATTTGGGAAGGGGTTGTTTGTATCATTTAGTGTACAAACTGATGATGAAATTAATGTTTTAGCCTTCTGAATTGGATTGGAGCCCAAAAGAAGAAAACAAGGTTCAAGGTACAAGGAACACTGTTATATTTTGGATTATTCCATTTTTACTGACGACAATCTTTAATATTAGAAAAAACACCAAGGCTATCGCCACCCTCGCCTCAGTATCTGCGTAGATCAGACAGTTTTAGTAGTGAAAACAGCTTAACTTCACAATCAACCATTACGCAATACCAAAGATATGGCATGACACCCTTGATTTATCCATCAGAGTCAACATCCACCTCTTCAAGGTCCCACAGTCGATTGAGTAATTATTCTGCTAGTAGTTTTGCTTCTTCTTCTACAGCTTCTGGCATACCTCATCGTGCAGCAACGACAACAACGACAAACAATAATAATAACAATAGTAGTAACCATAGTAATAATAATAGTAATAGTAGCCTCCTCCACCATCATCATCAACAACAGCAACAACACCATCATACAACCACAAAAACAAAAACACCATCATCAACCAATATAGGAATACCCACGCCTAGTAGATCTTATACCTATCGAGACAATAAGTCTCAACATCTAGTAACACCTAGTCAGCGTGCTACACCTCTCGCAAAGCGTGCTTCTCATATCCCCGCCCCTCAATCGGCATCAAAAATCCTACCTCCATCACCCCAAAGGACATCTTCGTCCTCGTCTGCGAGATCCACTGGCTTACCAACAGCTCGTCGCACCATGACACCCACAAGCACCGCTGGCCATCGCCTCCAGCAGCGCTCTAGCCATATACCGAGTGTGAGAGGAGGGGAATCGGATAATAGAAGATTCTTGACTGCAGCAAAGGAGGATAGCACTTCACGGCCAACATCTCCCTTATTTAACGGCAGAAGTGCTAGTAGACTGGGTGGTGGAAGTGGTAAAAAGAGCCTCTTCCAGGATCGTCCCAGATCCACCACACCCAACGCAAATCGCTCGGGTATTCCATCGGGTATTCCATCGGCTACTCCTCAGCGCACTGAAGAGAAGAGGGTGATGAGCCCTACAGGTACAAGACCAAGTGGTATAAGACCTCCTGGTGCAAGTGGCTTAAGAGCACCCAGTCGTATTGGTACCATCAAAAAGGCATAGCCCTGAAGTGGGTTTATATATTGTATATTTTTAACTTTTTTATTTTTTATTTATTTATTACACACACACACACACACACACACACACACAAAAGAGAAAACAATAAAGAAAAAATATAGTAATAATAAAGAGGGTGATTCATCATGTATAATATTTATTTACTGAAAACGTTGAACCACAACACTGTTTAAAAGACCAGCATCCTTAATGGTCTGGTTATTGTCTGATAACTCCTTGACAGGGAAAGTGGTTTGAAGAATATAGTTTCTCTGTGTAGGATTGTTTCTATAAAAGAGGGGTTTTAGATTCATGCAGGATAAATAACAAGATATAGTACTTACGCTTCAATGTACTGACGGAGATCGCTGATAGTATGTGTGTGATTGAGCTTAGCAACCAATCTATATATAGATTTGTATCAACATTAAGCCATGGCAACCTTGTTTAGTTTATCATCATTATTATTACCTTGATCCATCACCGAGACGAACTTGAATAGATGTGATAGGTTGGCTCTGATCCAAAGTAGGCGCAACAGCATTGCTCGAGGTAGAAGATTCAGGGAAAGCACCGGGTGCGCTGGCAGGAGGTTCAGCAAAAGGTGATGGACTACCGAGACGATATCCTGATCCTTCAAATGGCTTTGGTGGGGCCTTGGGTGGAGGTGTGTAATCTTCATCTTGGCGCTTGACAACGCGTACCTCTACAGGCTGTCCATGGCTAACATTTAACAATGAAAGTGGGGCACGGCTTTTTATTGATAGAGTTAATTGACAGGTAAATGCTTTTTATTCAAAATAAAACTTACCCACTGTTGATAGCATTCAACATGGCTTGGTTTGCGGGATCATTGTATTCGTAAAGAGGCCCATCATCTACGCTGAATCCAGTGCGCCAGAAAGTCAAGTGACGAGTAACCTATAACGTAATGATTAACAAGATAGAAATCACTAAGTTATATACACTTTAAAAATAGTTACAGGCTCGAGTTCCTCGTCCTCCTCTTGTGCAGCTGGTGATGAATTGCTTGGTTCGGCCAAAGTAGATGGCTCGTCTTCACTACCCAATCTATAGCCAGAACCAGTATAATACATAGGCTTCTTTTCTTTTTTAACTCGCTCTTCAGAAGCTGAAGACGAAGCTCCACCTCTAAATAACACACACACATACACGTTTTAAAAAAAGGCGACGCATAAATTGGGCTATAAAGAATACACTTACTCTGCTGCCTTTTTCAAGATTTCACCTACCAAATCATTATCTCCTCCTCCATTTCCACCACGCTTATTGGGACCTTGAACAATCATACCACTAAAGAATTCCGCATATTTTAATAAAAACCCTTTTTTTGCAAAGCTTTGGTATTATTTACGATTTTTCACCACCAGCAAAGAAGTTTTCATGCTCGTCATCATCTGATCCATCGTCGTTGTTGCCAAAATCACTCAATGTACGAATCTTTGAACTTGATAATATCCTGTATATTAATAATTGGCTGGCATTTTTTTAAAGAGATATACTTACGCAGGTGCTTTTCTTTTTGGTGCCTGCTGTTGTGGTGGTGGTGAAGCATCTTGAGGTTCAAACGCAGGCGCAGAAGAAGAAGAAGGTGTCTCTTGCTGCTCCTGTCGAGGGTTGTTGTTATCAAAGTATTGTGTGACGGCCACCTTGAATACAATAAAAAGTTAATAAATAGACGGGATATTCTATCACTTTATATTTACGTCTAAATCCCACTGTGACATTTCAAGAAAGAACTTTGCTTCAGCTTCAGGAGCCTTTGTCATTTCCATAAAGCTTGCCAATAATGCACTTTGATCAGCCATAGTGTAATAATATAATTATTAATAGAATAAAAAGAAGAAAAATGAAAAGTGAAAAAAAAAATCTATGTGAACACGTAATTCAATTTTTTAAAAAAATCATGTGACCACGCAAGAGCGCGTTTTAGTATAATGCAAAATCAAACGGTTGCTCTTGAGGAAATGAGATAACAAATGGTTTTATTTTGGAAGGAAAGCCA
>VCJH01002487.1:4899-15567 GCA_024140565.1 Backusella australiensis | reverse complement strand
CTTGAAAAGGGCGGTCGACCTAGAGTAAAAAAAAAAAAAAAACTTGCAGATTAGAAATTATGAACGGATAAAGTGAAAAAGATACTACATCACCTGATAACATGCCAAAGCCAGCGCTGATGCTATCACCAATAGCGATGACAGCTTTGATATCCTTTTATAGAGTGTCGAAATTAATTTTTTTATCTATCAGTTACTGTGACAAAAAAAAAAAGAAATAAAAAAAAAAGAGATATTCATACTTGAGGTCTTAAATGATAGGCATCTCTATCAATGATAGCATCATGCCATACAAAAGGTGGACAGTCAAATTTAGGAACTTTGAATAAGCACTCTGTATCTTTAGACTTGTTTCCCAAGGTGTTATGAAACTGTTCTAATAACTGCACCCACTCGTATGAAAACGGTGTCAAAAACCTCCCCACTGGGTTTGAGAAATGCTCCTGATATATTGAACCTAAAACTAGTTGTATTAGAGCTATCAAGAGAAGGAAACGCATAGTATTGGTTTACAAGTTAACGTAAGAAGAGAGAGAAAGAGAGGAGGGTTTTAGTCGATCATCTAAAAAATATGAAAATATAAAAATCATGCCGAATCATTTGATGACGTTTGACTGGTCATGTTTTTGTCCCGCTGACAGGTTTTTATGAGTGGGGTTTATTTGTGAATCAAGTCTTTCCCCAAATAAATGCCTTTTTATTTTTTATATTTCAACACTCTTCTTTCAACGAAGCGATCATGCTTTTTTTTTTCTATTTTTTTAACGACTTTTCTTGAACAATATCGTCAGTAATATAGTATCGTCATTATTGTGATGCATGCAAATTATCTAGCACCTGATATGCTTTTCCTTTTGATTATCTAATCCTGACTGGATCCCTTTCACTATTTCTTGCATTTCCTGCAGCTTTAGTTCTAGTTGTATATTTCTTGACTCCATCACTTCCTTTTCTTGGTGCTTTTTCTTGAATTGGTTTTGAACGGTTTTGAAAATCTGCATTTGTTGATTTATTTGTGTTACGAGGTCGAGGTTCTTCTGGCGCAAAACCTTTTTTTCCGCATTCACATTCACCACTGATTTTACCAAGGCACAAATAACTTGATCTTTCTGTGTTTCTGTATCAGTGCATTTGATGTTGCTCTCTATTGTTAAACAAAGAATAAAAAAATGAGAATTGCAATACCAAAAATATACATACAAAGAATAAAAAAAAATACCGTATTTATTTGGCAGAGGTAGAAGATGATATCCTTCCTTATTTAGACTATTGTAGTGATTTAAAGCTTCCCAGCTCCCATTGTTTGCTGCTTTAAAGTACCATTCTAAAGAGGCTTGTTTATCCAAGTCAACCCCTTCACCATTATAATACATGTGACCCAGCCAATACTGTGCCATTCTATGCTGCTGACTACCAGCTTTAAGAAACCATTGAAATGATAGTGAGTGGTTGACAGGTATGTCCAAGCCATAGCGATGGAAATAGCCAAGGCTATACTGGGCATGTTTGTAGCCTTGAACCGCCGACTTTAAAAACCAGACATAAGCCCTCTTATTATCCTGTAATAAGCCCTTCCCATATTGGTACATCCATCCGACATGATACTGCGCCTTTGAATAGCCTTGATCTGCCGCCAATAAATACCATTGAGCTGCTTTATTATAATCAGCTTCAACGCCGTTTCCCCAGCAATATATTGAGCCTGCTTTGTCTTGAGCCTTTGCATTGTTTTTAAAGGCTGCTATTTCGAAATACTTGAGTGCTGTTGCATAATCTCTTTTTTGATAGTAGTAAGCATTGCCTATGCGGTACAGTGCTGCAGGATCATGCTGCTGTTTAGCCTTTCGGAGAGTATCAGCATCGATTGCAATATCATCAGCTATTAAAGACGTGAAATAATCAACACCAAATTTGCTTGAATTGAAGTGGAATGGACTTGCCTTGAAGTTGGCTTAATAACAAAGAAACCGAATGATTCATCATTTACTAGTAATAAATGAAGGAAAAGAAAAGAAAAGAAAAGATAGCTGATGTTTATTCTTATTAGTTTTATTGTTTGAATAAAAGCAAATAAATGCTCGGATATATTATCAAAATCAAAATATCCTTACATTTCAGTTTATTTTCATTTTGGATACAACATCTCTCAAGTTCTTCATGACGGTTAGTTCTTCGGGCTGGTTCTCTAAATTGATGGATTCGAGCATGGAGCTTATTTCGTGCACATCGTCTTTTGGTATAAAGTGCTTTAGCAGCTCAATGATCTTGATGGAAAAGGGTGTTAGTTGATTATAAGATTGAACCAGCTGCGTTTACCTTTATCACCTGACTCATTGTGCTGCTTGACGCAACGGCCTTTTCAGATTGACTTATCAGCATGTCCAGGCGTGACTGAGCCAGATCCAAAGGCGTACGAGATCCGGCTCGTATATGAACAGGCAATGGTCGACTATTGGCTGATGATGGTATTGCCGGCTTTGATACTTTAGCACCTATAAATAGTATTCATTCATTTATTGATTCGGTGGGAATATAGCATCATATAAACACTACCTGCTTCTAATAATGCAAGCACTGTATCCACATCATTCGAAATCACTGCCAAATCCAAAGGCTTGTTGCCTACAATATCTCCCATTGGATTATTGACGTCTGCTCCCCATCGAACCAATGTCCGAACTACTGCCGCTTGCCCTGCTGCACAAGCAACAAGAAGAGGTGTTCTCAGCTTTGAATCGCGCACAAGATCAGGGTTTAAGCTAGGGTTGTTTTGCTCTAGTAAGTGACTTACTATTATGGAGTTAGTGAATCTAAGCATAATCCAAGTAACCAGTGCTTATCGTTACCACAAGGCAAATCTCCCTTGGAGCAGGCTGTCATGAGCTCCTCGCGTTGTTTGCTATTAATAAACATGTCTTTTAATCGTGTCGACACTTGGCTACTTGAGCCTTGTTTCATTCGCACTTTGCTGGCTTTATGGCGTAGCACATCGTTTGGTGTTTTGGAGGACATTTTATTTATTTATTTATTTAAGAGTTTGTTTCAGCATGAGGAGAAAAGTGGCAGCGTTTTTAATTTCAATGAGAAACAAGCTGGGAATGAAATAGACCAGAGTCAGCTTGTCTGCGTGGACGAGCTATCGCTTTCAGTGAATCAAGGTAAATGTTTTGAACGTTTTAAAAATTGATTTTTCTCATTCTTATACTTTTTTTTTTCTCGTCAAAAAATGTATATTCTTGCGTTTACATACACTACACTTTTCACGACAAATTCGATTAGAGTGACGTCAATGTAATATCTAAGCCCAAATTTACTTATATGCATTTTTTTATTTCATTCAAGAAAGGTTGTGGTTTTATCAATTGTTATATACTTGTCATATACTCTTTTTTTTTACCTCAAATAGTAATAACGATAAACTAGGATGTTGTCAATCCCATTCTTAAGCTTCAAATGATTGATAGAAAATGAGCATACTTCCTATAGAGCATTTTGTTGTTATATTCAAAAGAGGTAACTGTTCATTAATAGTAAGGAGAGAACGATGGTTTGATTGTTATATTTATTTATCAAAAGAAAGAGATTACGTGTTTCATTTTGATTATGCAAGGTAAATAATAAAAGACGGAGAACATTGTTTTTATTTATTTATCTCTCTTTTCTTTCCCTTTCTTTCTCTCACACTATGATCTACAAAAAACGTACCTCTTTACTCCCAGTACAAGTGGTATCAGTTATCTCAAAATATGGTAAGTTATCTTTGGCAATACACACTATGGTTATACTTAGTTTTATTCTTAATTATTATCAATAGTTAATCATCATTCTTCATGGTGCAGCTCTTTTATTTGTTACAGCAATGAAAATGGCTTGATGAAAGGAAGTAGAGAGAAGAGAATCCACCGTATAAAACTTCACATCGTTTTGGCTCTTTGCAAAAGGTAAGAACAATATCATGCTTATGTTATGCCATTTTTTTTTTTTGGACGATGTCACTCTAATTTAATTTGTAGTGAAAAGTGTAGTACATGTATCGATATCCTTTAATAAAGGCCACAAAAGAAAGCACTATGACCTTTTTAAAAGACAATATCTCTATCGTGTAGCCTGATAACCCGGAGCTGTATGAGCATCTTTATTACACAAGAAACAATAGAGAACCTCTTGGTTGGATACTTTGAACCAAAATACAAAATAAATGGAGTGCTGCATTGGATGTCCAATGACAAGTATTTTGGTAAAACAACAATATATTGTCAGAAGTATGGTAGATGGGGTTATGTGTTAAAACACCAGCATCGATGTAGGTTTCTAACTTATTTTTAAATACTTCCGTTTATTAATTCCTAGTTCTCTCTTTTTCTTAAAAAAAATAGATTTCATGAGAGGAAAAGCAGAGTTGAAGAAACATTTTATCAATACTAGAACAAAAGTATACGGCTATATTAGAAAATCTGATTAAAAAAACGAAAAACAAAGAAATAAAAATGCCTGTATAGAACGCATGATAGATCGAATGGATAAATGATGCTGCACGAACAAGATCTACGTCTGCCAAAAAGCAAACTCAGATCCACCATTGATAAAAAGAGGCCAAAAGGAAAAAAAAAGCATATTAAAACTCTAAGGGCAATATGCAAGGTTAGTAGACATATACTCAGAGGAAATATATCTTCAATTTATTCATGTTTGTACAAGTTGTTATTCAGCTATGGAAATACTTTGAGAACTTGACTGGATTGGTTTCTTTTCGTTGGTAAAGTGATATACATAATGGTGACATCTATGTGATTGTATTATTAATTAATTGACCTCAGGTGCGAAAAAAAAGGACAAGGATGCTGCCACCGCCATTTTTTATGCAAATCAGGAAAAGGGTAAAGGCTATTTATTGGATGGTATTGGCTCAAACGAGAATAATACCACTAGCGTTATTATTGAATCTTCGGGGTAAGCATTATTTATTATGTTTACTTCAATATCAATCGCAGACCAGTTTTAATATATACATTTAAAATAGAATAAACGTTACAACTAATATTGAACATGCATTGGAAGATTCCGTGAAGAACAGAAAAAGTGTTACTGATGCATTGATTAACATCATCTCCAAATATCCGAATGCTAGTATCAATACTTTGAAGAAGGTTCACATATACTCAAAAATGATGGAAGTAGCAAATGAAACTTTAAACAACAAAGTAGAACTGGTCAATACAGTGATTTCCAAGCCTAACTAAGACAAGTGCGCTCAAGTCTAACCGACCCAATCACCTACACCCAAGCTAGACATTTCTCATTGTGGACTAATCAACTATTGTATAGACCATACACCATCTTCACCATCAAAGATAAAAGTAATACAAATGATGACAACGAGCATATATTTGGATCAAAGATATTGTCAGAAATAGTAGAATGTATGGTGTTGGATAAAGGCATTTTAGATAGATCTCGACTGGAAAATATTAAGACTGCGCCTTCCAACACAACCGTCTCTCGAGCTTTAAATTCTATATATAAACTTTTCGGAAACGCTCATAAACTGGAGATAATTGGAAACAAAGATATGGCAGCTATCAC
Source organism: Backusella australiensis (assembly GCA_024140565.1). Classification (NCBI taxonomy): domain Eukaryota; kingdom Fungi; phylum Mucoromycota; class Mucoromycetes; order Mucorales; family Backusellaceae; genus Backusella; species Backusella australiensis. Next base: position 9,984 of record VCJH01002487.1, on the reverse strand, counting down.
AATGGAGTTGTCTAGTACCATTACTAGCCACTTAAAAAAGGAAAACGAAAGCGTATTGGAAGCCTTACAAGATCTCATGAGCCAGTATGCCGATTATAAAAAATAAAATCATATTATAATTCAAATAGGTTATTATTTTTATTTAATAAAATACTTTTTCTATCGCTCTCCTCGAATAGTTTTTATACTTTTATTTTTGCTAAACTTAAATTGATCGAAAATCACAAAACTAACCGCCTCAAATTGTATTGCATCGAGCCTCAAATTATATTGCATCGAGCCTCAAATTGTATTGCATCGAGCCTCAAATTATATTGCATCGAGCCTCAAACTATATTGCACCGCCTAAAATTATATTGCATCGGGCCTCAAATTATATTAACCAGGCTTTAAATACGATTGTTGACGTAGCGAAGTCTGAAAATGTGGTATAGGCTCCAAAGCACTGCAAATAAAAACGATGTTTATTTTTTATTCGAGAGTAAACAGGGAGAGTTATTGATTACAAGAAATTAATGTTTCAAGTTTGCCATTATACCAGATAAAGTAGGAATGAAATGTCAGATAGTAAAAAAGACATTAGTTTCACAATGAAGAACCGCATTCGAGGGCTGTCCATCTCTCTTTATCTTTCCAGGAATAACGCGTGAGTGTCATATTATTTTGGATGGTGTGAATGAGTAGGTAGAGGGACCGACTTCCGGCAAACTATCTGTATCTAATCGATTGCTTGATACTACAAGCGCATTGAATACTTTAGTGCCAATAATGAGTTTTTTTGATCGATTTCCTATTTTTGAAACGATATTCACTTGGTAGGGGTAAGCGTTAAACATCGTTGGAATACTGCTGATCATGAATTTGGCGCCAAATCTCTCATGGTGTGGGTCATTCGAGCGCTTTCTATTATATAATTCGATACCGTTGATCAAAAGAGCTTGGTGATCTTCAACGAGTATAGTACCTGAGAGTAACTGACCACACGCAACTCTGTAATATGGTTTTCCAGTCCAATCGTAATTTAATAAATCTAGGCATTTCGCATCCAAATCAATGTACTCCTGATCTTTTAGCAACCAATGGAATCGAGATCCTTGTAAGAAATGATTTACATAATTAGGTTCTTCTTCGTCCTCTGCATGCTCCATGTCTACGTGTATGCTTTCTGTCTGGTATGATGCTAAGGCATTATAGGCTTCTTTTGAAGATATTGTAGAGACTATTGAACATCTATTGGCTGCCTTTATTTTCATTTTGGAGCTTGATGCATTAAACTGTTTTGTCATATGGTCACCAAGCGTTGCTTCTGTTTTGATTTATTTCTTTGGCTGCGCATCTTCTTTTTGCAGGTTTTAGGTTGATTTCAATGCTTGGTTCTCGGATTCGAACTTCTAACGGTACTCTGCTGCTAGACGAAGCTTTATTGACTACAATAAAAATATAAGCATGCGTGCATTTTTTAATTAGACTCTTACCATGTGTGTGGTTGATATGTGACGCAAGGTTTTCCATTAAAATGAAATGGCTATCGCAACCAGGGCACATGAACCAGGTAGAATAAGATGGCTACATGAAGACATATATTTGTTGAAACGTAAAGTAAATTGTTGTCAATACAAACACTTACATGATTTTCGAGGTCTTCTTTTTTGATAAAGATGATCCTAAACATAAAACGATAAGCTACTATTTTATTTTATCAACGCTGTATCTCCTTTATTTACCTCGATGTAGTCGTTCTTTTTCCACGCTTTACTTCAAAAGCAAATTCCATTGTATAAAGGATTTTAGCTTCATTAAACGATTAAGGTTCACTTAGGACATAGATCACGGCAAATCATGACTCCTAAACAAGCCGATCTCGCCCGTCTAACTATACGAGCAGCTACTCGCCACGTTGGGGCAGTTTTTGCATCCAAGGATCCATCGTACAAAGGGATGGGCATGAGTGTGGTAAGCAATTAGTATGTAAAAACACCGTTTTTCATAGAAAAAGCCACCATTTGTATGAGATTTGATAAGGTGATTTCTCAAGACCGATGATCTGGAGTACACGGTTTCTTCGGTGCACAGATGATATTGAATCACTATACAAAGGTATCTTTGCTCTCAACCATACTTAATTAAGAGAGTATTATAAAAATTGAAGTAAAAAAAACATATCATTTTCTTTGTATTTTATTAAAGGCTTTATTGATCATGTGAGAAGGATTTAAACGGCCGAAGAATTTTCAGCCTCACCAAAAAGGGAAGAGGAGGACCCTTATAAAAACTTTTCTCTATCGATTCATACTATGCTTACTTTTTTAAGCAATCTCTTTAATACTTGTTTCCCCAAAAAACCAAAGTAAATCAAACTTAAAAGTCTACAAAGCCACCAGAAGAAATAAGCTCAAGTAGCTATTTCTGATTGGCTGTATTTTATTATACAGAATCTCCCCTCCTTGCAAAAATGTCACGAACTGTAAACGGAACTATTCTAGTCCAGACGCACGTTAGCGACCAAGTCAAAAAAAATTTACTTGATCTCACTACTCTATCTAATCAGCTCTATCGCTGACTGCCAGTAACTTCTCTTAATTGTACAGAAATCATCGATAGTAAAGGATCTGAAGCCATGCGAGATGTCTTTGCTTGGAGCCTTGAGAGCAATGGAAGGATACGCTTACAAAATACGATATTCTACTCGTGAAATATATCTTAAAGAAAGATGAGTAAGACTCTTGTTTAAATTTCGCGTCCCAATCGAGGTGCTTAAATTTTGTGCATCACAACTTACAGAGACTGGAGCTCGCCAATTGTAATATAAGGATGATGTGATTGATTTTATTCGAGAGTGCACGCCCAATGTCACTGAACTCGCTTGGACTGTGACTGGCACCAGCATACGCCAGACCCACAACCAACCAAAGGACGAAGCCGCAAAACCATTATGCTTTGATATAAACCTAACAGACCTCAAATTGAAAAAGCTGCATTTATACATAATGATTGGAGTAAATAATACATATGATGGCAACTTTTATCTTGAAATCTAAACTCTAAAGCGTGCTAAACGATACATGCTTCGATTATCAAGCAAAGGCGCAATGGAGAAAATAAAAGATGTAACGCATAAACTAAACGAGACTCCATCCAACTTGTCAAGAACTATGTTTGTTTGCGATCAACTTGACACTTTCAATGTGAACAAGCATCCAGAGCCATTCACTATGACATCTAGTCATTGGTAAAGGTGATACTTTACGTTTTCTACCCCATTTTTAGCGGATTTTCACTTTTTTGTTGGGGTTGACAACAATTAATTAAAAATAAAAACAATTCTTTAACAAATGTTTAAATAACAGAATAGATATTTATTTTACACATAAAAATGTGTAAGTGGGATAAATATAAAAGTATCATGTTTATTCGAGTTTAAACCTGGGCAACCTTGGCAGAATAGCTCAAACCGAGATATTCCATGGGGAAATTCAAATCGGCTTGGGCCTTTTGGCGTGCAACTTCAGTGTAATAATTCAACTGAGATTGAATATTCTGAAGAATGGGTAATACCTGAGATTGAAGGGCTTGAGCAACGTTCTTGGCCTTGTCAAGAGATGAAATATCAGCACGTGAATATTGGCCACGAACAATCTCGATCTGCTTGTTGGCAATTTCAACAAGCGAGAGAACACGAGCTTTCAGCCATTCTGGGGTCTCGGTCTTGGACTGCGTCTTGATATAGTCAACCAATTGCTGAACTTGGGTCGATACCTGTTGAGTAATGTTTTGGAGGCGATCTGAAGTGCTCGAATGGATGGCTTGAAGCTTTTCCGTCACAGAAGCTGGCATATGCTGCTGAGCGGATTGGGCATACAAAGTAATGGACTGAGTAAGCGATTCTTGAAGTGCCTGAATGTTGGCAGTTGTCTTTTGCACAAGAGAAGAAGTATCAGTCAAGCGAGCAATGTCATCACGAGAACGAGGAATCATCTCTGTGGATGACTTGATTTGATCTGAAACACGTTGGCTCAAGCGTAAGCTAGCATCATTGAGTAGGTAATAGGCACGCACAGCCTGGTTGACTTGTTCTGCACTGCGGTCAGTGACTTGAGACTGGGGAAGATAGCGGTCAATAACAGCTTCCACATTATCAACAACACTTCCAATACGCTTGTTGGCTTCTTTGGCAACCTGCACTGCAGGCTGTTTAAAGCTAGTGTCAATTTTAACTTTGACACCATCTACAATTTGATAGGAAGGCTCAGTCACTCTCTTGACAATGGAAGATGTGGGCTCGTTCACCACTGGGAATTTGTCTTGGATGATATCAAGTGAGCGACATCCAAGTTGGTCGGCTTTTTGAACATGGGGCTGAATATAGCTTTCATAGTAATTTTGGACATATTTAGGTTGGCTACTGCTGTACTTTGTAACAGCTGAAAAGGTGGAGTTGGCGGTGGATAATGCAAATCTTCCGAGACTTGTCTTGTTGGCAATAGCATGCACAGTCGAAAAACTATCTTGTACGATTGGGAAAGACGATACTCGATTAACAAATCGGCTTTCGTTATTGGTTTGTGCATTCTCCTCGGAAGTAAGCTCGATTACTTCGGGCGCTTGCACCTGCTCCTCAACAACAATGGTGGAAATAGGCTTTTCTGTTATTACTTGTGCTGTTTTTGCATGACTGTGGTGATGACCTTCCATGTTTATTATTATATATGTATATATAAAAATATAAAAAGAAAGAGGTTAAAAGAAAATATATAACAACAGCAACAGTAAAAAAATAAGAAATAAGAAATAATAAGAAAAGAAATTAGGGGCAATAAGGTGATAACACTTTTTTTGATAAAAATGTTGGGGGCAGTCCAATTTAGCTAAAGTATTGGTCGCTTTAGGCTATTGAACGTGGTATGCTTATCATATTAAAGACTCCGCAGTGGCATTTTGGGAAACAATAAGGAATAAAATGATATGCAATATACAACCATTTTTTTTCCTTTATAAAATAAACAAGGACAAAGGTAAATGTAATAATAATAACATACTTACCATGATGCTTCTTATGATGCTTCGTCATGGTGTTCTTTCTTTTGT
>VCJH01002478.1:28070-38339 GCA_024140565.1 Backusella australiensis | reverse complement strand
AAACTTATTATAATGGTTCCTATATATTATAATGCCTTTTTTTAATCTGATCTTAGTTTTGCAAGAAGTTATATCGTACCTAAAGATCTGCCTATTTAAATTAGTATTAAACATGCGAAGTGATGGGTATTTCAAAGACTGGACAGAATTATACCCTTCGGGTATGAGCTTTCCCTAATCATTTTATGCAAGTTTTTTTTTGGGGAAGCCATTGTAAAATGACACATTTTATTTTTAAGGTACTACTTCTACAGATTACAAAAACAATGCAATAAAGGAAATACCAATATTCTAAGACTATATTGTTTACTATAAAAAAGTATGCTGTTATTTTTTGACAACAGTGAATGTAAAATCAGCAACGTAATGCATTGAATAAATCCAAGTTTGATAATCAATTTAGCATCAGAAAAATTTTGCACTGAAACATGGAGCTTTAAAAATAAAGTTGACTGATAATTTTTTAGAAACATACCAAGTCGTGGGATTTGTAACATCGTTACCCTGATACGAATGTTTAAAATTAATTTCGATTGATGTAATAACGAAATATCTTACCATAGACAAAAGAAGTTTAAATATATATATATGTTGATATTATACATATAAGAGAAAGAATCACAGGCCATAATGACTGAATCGTCAACACTACCTTATAAGGTGCTTATCAACTGGGTCTCATCTAAAAGTATATAGACATATACAGCGAGACCCAATCGTTATCCCTCCCCTTTTATTTTAAAGTTGCACTTACGTGGATTTCTATTTAAGAATTACTAATAAAAATGGGAGTGGAATCCGTTTGCCTTTCGCCCCCTTTCCGTTTCTAGCATCCATTTTTACTCGATAATAAATGATATCAACAATTACTTTGTACAAAAAAAAAAATTCAAAAAAAAAATAGGCAAAAAGGAAAGACGCATTTGGTAGTATAAATATGCTTATTTGCTTATTTCCTGTTTTTCTTTTTTGAGACTATAATGAGGTGGCTTCCGGTTTTATTTACGGATCGGCCGGTCATGAACAGCGTGATATTAACTTATAAAACATTGGTTTCCTATATTCACATAGTAATAGAGAAAGACGCAATAAAAGTTTAAGTAAAGCATTCAAAATAACTAAATATAGTCATTCGGCTTCCTTAAACAGATGAATACATGTATTTTTTTTTTAAAAAAATCAGACATTGTTCCTGATCGGCCCGCAAGTTAGTCCGAAAGTTTTTGGTAATTAATATCATTGTCTTCTGAAATTTCATTGATCAACTTCAAAATATCCAATCAGCCTTTATATTTAATAAAAAAAAGGAGGATATGAAAGCAAAGATAAGGTTTTCTTGCATTACATAATAGATGTTTCCTCTCTCAAAAATTTTCATTTTAGACAAGGTTATGTAGAAAAGTTTTTTTTTCTTAGTATGAGTCCATTAAAAACCATGTTAGATACACAATTGTGACACATAATAAATGGCAGAATTTAGCAAATGCGGTCATTTTAAAATTTTACTGCCCATGGTGTTGTACCAACATTTATGGCCAATGTACATATTAGAATTTTATAGAGGATGGTCTACATGTAGCAGAACTCCCCGGTTCTGTTTTACAGTGACTATGTCTACCTAAATGGTGCTTGATGCAATGGCTAGGTTAGAGTTCTGGATAGCTTTGTTGCTGCATGTAAAACTGTCAACTGGTTAATCAAATAGCCTCTGATCGAAAATACTCAAGACGAAGAAAACATAAAAAAGGGCAATGATTTAATCTTAATGACATGCTTGGCTACATTTTGGAAATATTATTACTTGATATGGCAAAGGTTTTTTTTTTTTACTATTATAATTAAAAAGTGATAATCTATCAACAGGCAATAAATTTGTGGACATTGTTGACAACTTTTTAAACAGAAAGAAATATGTGCTAGTTTGGAAGCCTCCAAACTCGGGTCTTTAAACGCTAATTATCGTTGTTTCGTTTTGTTATGTGGAACAACTTTAGTTTTATTTTTACGAAACGATCATATAAGCTGTCAATAACACATTACATTTAATTTAATTTAGTTAAAACTAGTTCAAACATATATATATATTTCGATTGCTGGCCGAATGTGACGATTCTTCATATATAAAAACAAATATATTGAAGATAGGTATTTATCTCAACTGAAGTAAATCTGACTCGAACCGCAGCAATACATTTGTAATCCACAGTTGTACAATTTAAAAGATAGAAAAAGTGAGTGTGACATTAAATAAAAATAGATGCCACCAATAAAAAAAATGCATTTGCAATTTGCCCCTCAAATCGTTTTATCTGATCGCTCCCCTGTTTTTTCATATTTTTTGGTTCAAAATAAATTAGGCTAAATTTGGTTACCTGTGTCTTATTTTTACCTTAATGTTTCATATAAAAGTTGTTGCATAAAGCATATAAAATACTACAATCGGAATATTCTATTGTTGTAATGATAACAATTTATGTGGCATTAAGCACGAGCAAATCGGTTAGCCTTGATCTGGAAGAACCTGTACAGCGTAATCCAATTAGATCGACACGGCCCGTTATTAAGAGTCCGCGGCTGTTGGATGTAAAAATTTCCAAAAAAAGTGGGCTATACGCACTTTAGGTTCCGTTTCAACCAATGATACGAGGATTAAGAGACTCGCCCCGAAGAACCAAATCTGCAATCAATTTCTTGGATCGCCTCGTATTTTCTGCGTCTTATTGTCGGTTTTTCGGCCGTTTTTTAACATCAATCTATTTGAAATCACATTTGAGTGAAAAATTTTGTATTACCATATCAGCAGATTCTCTATCTTTTGATTGAAGGGCTTTAGGGTGTGAGGTGGCCTTTGGCAGTACAAAGGAAAATTTTTGTTTCCTTTTTTCATTTATATTTATGCAGCAGAAAGAAATATTCTTTGCAAATCAATGTATTAAATTTAAAGGAACCAAATGTCTGGCTTTCGTTTGGATCATCGTTTGAGTGTAAACTTCTGTTATCTACGCACGTCGGGGTCCGGGAAGAGAAAATCGAGCATCGTCATAGGCCCGGTAAGCTATACCCGTCATCTCCACAAAATAAGCTTCCCTTCTCCGACTTGCTTCATTATCATTGCGGATAAATTACGGCATCACCTAAACACGTTTATGACAAACTCCACTTTTCTATATAAATATAAGGTAGTTGGAGCTAAATCCATTTTTTGTTTTTGTTAATAGATTTTTTTTCCTCTTTATTACTTTATTGTTCTTTTCATTTAATTTTAAATGTCATCGAACAAACCTCTTTCTAAAGAAAGGGAGTATCGCAGAGAGTTCGATCAGCACTCTAGCGATGGATCCACAAAAACAGTAATTCAAAATGGCAACGTTAACTACGACCATGCTCCTGACTCCTTCGGTGAACCTGATGCTAACGCAGTTGATATCGAAGGTATGAATATCGAATGATGGAGACAATTAAAAACCATCAAAGAAACCCAACTGATTTTTTCCCCTGATTTAGCTGCAAAGGGCGAATACTCCGAAATGAAACGTGAGTTATCTCGCATCAGTCGTCACTCCACAACAGCAAGTGCTCTCGAAGCAGGAGAGTCAGCACAGGATGAATTCAATCTTGATGACTTTTTGACTAACCTCAAAGACGAACAACAGTCCGCAGGTCACTTACCTAAAAATTTAGGTTTAATATGGAGAGACCTAGTCGTAAAGGTAGGCAATCTTTTTTCTAATTTTACTTTTTTGTTTTATCTTCTAATTTTTTTTCCTTCTATTTTTTTATAGGGTGAATCGGCTGATGCTCATACTATCCCCACCGTCTTCACTTTCCTTCAATTTTGGAAATTCCTTGGCATTGGTGTCAGCAAAAAAGAAAAGACCATTCTTCACAAACTTAACGGTAATGTTAAGGAAGGAGAGATGTTGCTCGTTTTAGGTCGTCCCGGTGCAGGCTGTACTACCTTTTTAAAGGTGATGGCAAACATGCGTGGATCATATACCCATATCGATGGTTCTGTCAGCTATGGTGGTATCGATGCAAAGACTTTCGCTAAACGTTATCGCGGTCAAGTGTGTTACAACGAAGAAGAAGATATGCATTACCCTACTTTGACAGCCAAGCAAACTCTCCAATTTGCTCTTCGTATGAAAACTCCTGGAAAGCGTCTTCCTGAAGAAACAAAGGATGACTTTGTCAACAAAATTATCTACATGCTCGGCAATATGTTGGGTCTTACCAAACAAATGAATACCATGGTTGGTAACGCCTGGGTTAGAGGCCTTTCTGGTGGTGAACGTAAGCGTATGTCCATTGCTGAACAAATGACAACTTCCAGTTCTATCAATTGTTGGGATTGTTCCACTCGTGGTCTTGATGCAGCATCTGCTTTAGATTATGTTCGTTCTCTTCGTATTATGACTGATATCACTAAGAAAACCACAGTTGCCACACTTTACCAAGCATCAAATAACATCTTCACCTTATTCGACAAATTGCTTTTGCTTGATGAAGGTAGATGTCTTTACTTTGGTCCAACCGATATGGCTAAGGTTTATTTCGAAGACCTTGGTTTCCTTTGCCCTAGCCGTAAATCTACTCCTGATTTCTTGACTGGTATTTGTAACCCTAACGAACGTGAAATTCGTCCTGGTTTTGAGGACTCTTGCCCCAAGTTTGCCTTCGAATTCGAAGAACGTTACTACAAGTCACCTATTTATAAACAAATGATGGATGCCCTTGATGAATATGAACAGCAAGTTGCAGTTGAAAAGCCCGCAGATACCTTTAGACAAGCCGTCGATGAAGAACATCAAAAGCGTGCTCCCAAGCGTTCTCCTTTCACTGCTTCTTTCTATCAACAAGTAAAGGCTTTAACTATTCGTCAATACTATCTTAATATCACAGATATCGGAGCCCTCATCAGTCGTTACGGTACTATTTTAATTCAATCTTTAATCACTGCTTCCTGTTTCTTCAAAATGGCCGAGGATGGTGCTGGTGCTTTCAGTCGTGGTGGTGCCCTTTTCTTTGCTCTTTTGTTTAATGCTTTCATCTCTCAATCTGAACTTGTAAATTTCTTAATGGGTCGTCCTATTCTTGAGAAGCACAAGCAATTCTCTCTTTATCGTCCTTCTGCCTTTTATGTAGCCCAAGTTGTTATGGATGTTCCATACGCTCTTGTTCAAGTTTTTTTGTTTGAAATTTGTGCTTACTTTATGATGGGTTTGAAGCTCACTGCTGGTGCATTTTTCAGTTTCTTCATTATTCTGTTCTTTATCAATATGTGTATGAACGGATTCTTCCGCTTCTTCGGTGCATCAACCTCGAGCTTCTTTTTGGCTACCCAAGTTTCTGGTGTCATTCTTATTGCTATCACCACATACACTGGTTATACCATTCCTTACAGTAAAATGCATCCATGGCTGAGGTAATTATTAAATAATAAAAGAGTAGTTTAGGGGAGAGTTCTAACACATTTATTAGCTGGATCTACTGGATCAACCCTTTGACCTATGGTTACAAGGCCTTGCTTATCAACGAGCTTGGTGGAGAATCCTACAGTTGTGAAGGTGCCGGTAATGCCGTTCCTTATGGTCCTGGTTATGATGACTGGAACTACAAGGTCTGTACTATGGTTGGTGGTAAGCCCGGTCAAAACTTTGTTTACGGTGATGACTACCTTAATGACTACCTTAGCTACAAGCCTGAGCAAATGTGGGCCCCTGACTTTATCGTTGTTGTTGCCTTTTTCTTGCTCTTCACTGTTATGACTGCTCTTGCTATGGAATTTGTTGGTTTATCTAAGGCTGGTACTTTAACCAAGCTTTATCTTCCTGGTAAGGCTCCTAAGGAACGTACACCTGAAGAAGAAGAAGCCAGACGTCTCAAGCAAGCCAACTTTGGCCAAAACATGGAAAAGGTTTCCAATGGTACCACATTCTCTTGGCAAAACATTGATTACACTGTCCCCTTTAAGGGTTCTCAGCTCCAATTATTGAATAAGGTATCTGGTGTTGTTCGCCCCGGTCACTTGACTGCCTTGATGGGTTCTTCTGGTGCTGGTAAGACCACTCTTTTGGATGTCCTTGCTCGTCGTAAGACCATTGGTAAAGTCGATGGTCGTGTCTACCTTAATAACGAAGCTCTTATGACTGATTTCGAACGTATTACTGGTTATTGTGAACAGATGGATGTCCATCAGCCTGCTGTTACTGTTCGTGAAGCTCTTCGTTTCTCTGCCTATCTTCGTCAACCCAGTGAAACTCCCAGAGAAGAGAAGGACGCTTATGTTGAAACCATTTTGGAACTCTTGGAGATGGAAGATATTGGTGATGCTCAAATTGGTCAAGTTGAAACTGGTCATGGTATCTCTGTTGAAGAACGCAAGCGTTTGACTATTGGTATGGAATTGGTTGGTAAGCCCAAGCTTCTTTTCCTTGATGAACCTACCTCTGGTCTTGATGCCCAAAGTTCATACAATATTATTCGTTTCATCCGCAAGTTGGCTGACTCTGGATGGCCTGTCTTGTGTACTATCCATCAACCTTCTGCTATTTTGTTTGAACACTTTGATCATCTCTTGTTGCTCGTTCGTGGTGGTCGTACTGCCTACCATGGTGAAATCGGTGAAGACTCTCGTATTATGATCGAATATTTTGAAAGCAACGGTGGACCCAAGTGCTCTCCTGAAGCTAACCCTGCCGAATATATCCTTGAGTGTGTCGGTGCTGGTACTGCCGGTAAAGCTAAGGCTGATTGGGCTGAAATTTGGGAACGCTCCTCTGAAGCCAAGGCTCTTGAGGCTGAACTCGAAGATGTCCATAACCAATCTGACCCTAAACCCACTCGTAAAGCCCAAACTTATGCTACCAGCTTGTTTACTCAATTCGTCTTGGTCTATAAGCGTATGGCTTTAGCTTACTGGCGTTCTCCTGATTATAACATTGGTCGTTTCCTTAACGTCATGTTCACTTCTTTGGTTACCGGTTTTACTTTCTGGAAGCTTGGTGCAACTTCCAGTGATATGTTAAACAAGGTCTTTGCATTGTTTGGTACTTTTATTATGGCCATGGTTATGATTATTCTTGCTCAACCCAAGTTTATTACTGAAAGACAGTACTTCAGACGTGAATATGCTTCTCGTTATTACAGTTGGTTCCCTTGGGCCATCTCTGCCGTCCTTGTCGAATTCCCATACATTTTCTTCTATGCTGCTTGCTTCATGTTTGGTTTCTACTGGACAGCAGGCATGAGCGCTTCTTCGGACTCAGCTGGTTACTTCTACATTACTTTTGTCATGCTTGTTCTTTGGGCTGTCACCCTTGGTTTTGTTATTGCTGCTGTTTCCGAGTCACCACTTATGGCCTCTGTTATCAACCCACTTGTCATGTCTTTGCTTATCCTTTTCGCTGGTTTGATGCAGGCTCCTTCACAGATGCCTCATTTCTGGAGTTCTTGGATGTACTGGCTTGATCCTTTCCACTACTATATTGAAGGTCTTACTGTCAACGAACTTCGTGACTTGGTTATTGATTGTACTGATAGTGATCTCTTGCGCTTCAGTCCCCCTCCCAACATGACTTGTGGTGAATACACTGAAAACTACTTCGCTTATGGTGCTCCTGGTTATATCGCCAACCCCAATGCTACACAACCTGAACAGTGTGGTTATTGTACCTTCAAATCTGGCAAGGAGTTCTATAGCACTCGCTTCGGTTGGGATGAGTCTCACAGATGGCGCAACTTTGGTATCTTAGTTGCTTACTTTGCATTCAACGTCATCGTCTTTGTTGGTTTAGTCTACCTTCGCAGAAAACCTAGACGATAAATTCGTTTTATATTATATACATTGTATTCAAATTTTGTAACATTATTTACACGCCTTTTCTTTTTATACCATACATATTAGATTTACTTTTTTATACACACTATTACTTTTAAAAAAATAAATTTATTTCATAAATAAAAATAAAATAAATTATTAAACTATAAACATTGAACTTCTTGTATTGTGATGATTTTATTATCGAAACAATTTATCCATTATAAATTGGCATGTGCAGTTGTATCAACTGTTCTCCAAGAATTATTCATGACTCCACGATAATTCCAGACTGGGTATTCTTGTTGTACGTTTCCAGCAGAATCGACTTGAGAAAAATGAGAGACAAGTTAATATAAATAATATGAGTAAAAGCCTAATATTACATACCTGCTCTGCTGACAATTCGAACATTACGTAATGTTGGTATAGTTGCTGCCCATAAACACCATCCATATACTTTGGCGCTACTGCCATCAGCACAAGGTTGGTGTAATTCTGCAGTCACCCATGATTTACCATCATCGCCTGACACATCTGAAAATAACAAAGAAAAAAAAATGGATCAAAATTAAAGTTTCCTATATTCTAATTTATGATGTGTATATATACATACCTACTCTCTGAATGCTTCTTCCTCCACCTTTTTTTTAATAAGTTTATATTAGATTATTTATTTTCTTAATTTGTATTTTGAAGCGTCTTTATAACGTACCTGATAATGCATAGCCTTGGACTACTTGATTTGGCTGTGGGCTATCATGAACACCATCAGCTGGAGAGCAGACATAAGATTGAACATTGTATTCACCAATTGAGGGCACTTTGCACCAATAGGCTTCCGCATCTTTTTCGTCTGTGATCTAGAAAGAAAGAAAATTAGCAAACTAAGGCAATATATCTGTAAAAATAATACTTGCATGCGCAGGAAGAATTTTGTAATCTCGTCGCTGATAAAATGATGTTGATTCAAAGTCTTGAATAGTTACTGATTTTAAGTACTTCACAGAGCGTCCTCCAATATAGCCTTTTGTGATTTGTTTTTCTTGTCAGCAGCCCATAAATAAGCTTTTTTTTTATTAAACAAAATGTACTAACCTGGAACAACAACTCGAATGGGGTATCCATGATCACGTGTCAATGGACGGTAGTTCATCTAAGTTTGAGAGAGATAAGCAACCTCAATTTAAAAAATAAAGGATGTAAAGAACGTACCTCGTATGCTAATAGAACGTCACCAAATTCATCACTGGAATATGTATGAATTAGCAAAAAAGGTTTTCTACAAACATATATCGACTTACAGCGCTTTTGACAATGGAATAGAAGATCCATAGCAGGTATCTTCTTCGCACTGAATAAAACAAATAAATAAGCAAGTTACGTATTTTCTTTTAATAAATGGAGTTACCTTTTCTGTTGATTCAAAAGCAACATGCATCTTGCCCAAATTCTTTATCTTGGAAGTTACACCGATGGATTCAAGAACGTCTTTTAATCTACACCCACTATAGATTGCATTGCCCAAAGCACATGGTCCCCATATTACCTTATGATGTAATCAAAGTTTGAGAGTTAATACAAATTATCAAGAAAAAAGACAGTGTTTGATCTCAACTTACTCCTTTTGTATGTTTTACTTTGTGAAGACCATCTCTTCTATTTCCCTGCAGTATTGTTTATTAATTTGAATGTGATTATTGTGTGTATATAAAAATAAATACATACCGCACACTAAAGCAATATTACAAAAGAAAAAGAGAGAGAAAACAAAAATCATATGAGATAATAACCTTTTTTTTTTGTTCCTGTTTATCAACTTACCTGCATGACCATCATTACCGATTCCTTTTTGAAATTATTTTTAAGTTCTTGTACGTTTATCGTATATGTTTTATCTTCAAACGTTCCTAATCCCTGAAAGTGTATAGTGTGTTCCTCTTCTTTGAGGTCAGGTAGTGGTCCATGATTACGACAAAAGAAATACTTTTCTGGTGTAATATAATTTTTAATTAAATCTGTAGGAATAGGTTCAGCGTTGAAGGGGGCATCTTTTCGCACAGTCAAGATGCCTTCTCTTTGTTTTGGGTCGTTCCTATAATCAAGTTTTGACATGTGTATTGAATGAAAAGAAGATGAAAAGAAAAAATAAAATAAAAAAATTGAAGAACTAAAAGAGGTCTTATAAAGTTTACTCCCTCTTTTAAAAAGAGCGTCATGCAGTTCCTGAAATAGACTTGTTTTATGCCTTTTGTTTTTTTTTCTCACGGTATTCCATGCAATCTGGTCGAGTCGTCACACCACTTGACATTTAAAGAACGTTAACTTTCGCACGACTTCATTCGCAGTTAGTTTTTTAACTCCAAGTTCCAGCATTTTTGACGATAAAATGATAAACAAGAGAGAACTCCTGCTTTTTTACATCCCCTCTCTCCTTATAATGATTTACT
>VCJH01002478.1:1496-11840 GCA_024140565.1 Backusella australiensis | reverse complement strand
AGAGAGAGAGAGAGAGAGAGAGAGAGAAGCTTTGATTTCATTGTTTTATAAAATCGATAATGAGACCATTTGAAGCTTACATAAAAAGAAGTATGTTATTTGACGATCCCGTCGAATATATAATTGCCATCCTTTTTCTTTTCTTTTTTTTTCGTGCATTTTCTTTTCTCTTTTGATTTTGTTATGCGTTGGTTATTTATCATCATTGTATCCATCACTTCATGTCTAGCGGGAGGAGATCATGTCACTTCAAGCCATGAAAAGCCCTCAAGCGTAACTTCACCAACCAAGAATCACACTTCTGTTGATTATCAATTGGTACCTTTGTCGAGATCGCTCTTTTGCCATCCACCTCGAGCACAAGAAGGCACAGAATTGATGAAGTTGAAAAAGGCGGTTGTTAAATCGAGTCCTAAGGAGGATCTAAAAGGTATAATAAAAGTATTGATAGAGACGCAATTGTATTAATAAATATCTATAAACATCATATACAAGATCCCGTTATCGTTACGGGTGTTATTCTTTTCGTACTTATTGGCAGTACCTTGTTATTCCCGGCGTATTATCTTTTTAGAGTCGCCACAGCACTCACAGGATTTATCGCATCTAGTAAGTTTCTTTTTACAGAATGAATTTGTTATTCAATTTACACATACAATAATATCAACTCATTCTCTCTTCTATTTAGTCTATTTAACCTGTCAATTACATGGTTATTTTAATCCAAATGTCATTGATTTCCCAGTTAGTATAATATGGATTTGTATTCCAGTTGGTCTTGGTGCAACCATTGTGTTTGGCTATTTCTATACAGTTGCCTTGTATACGTTAACATGTAAGCTTCAAAAATAAAAAAATAAAAAGATACATCCCTCTCCTCTGTCCTTTTTCTTTATTTAAATTCATTGTGTTATAATTAGTCCTTTCAGGTTGGTTTATCGTCATATTTTGGTCCACCTTGGCTCTCAAGACTGATGACATATTTAGACACCTTTTATTTCGTGATTTCGCCGCTCTCGGCCTTGGTCTATTGTTCGTTATTGGTACGTGGTTTGCCGAAAGTGCTACTGTCTCTATTTCTTTACCCTTCCTGGGTTCCTATTTCATTGGACTAGGCGTCGACTTGATTTTTCAAACAGGTATTGCATATACATTGGGGACATCCATCTGTTTCTATGAACCAGTACCAAAGTTTACCTCTCTGAGCACACTTACCATTTGCATTGTGACATTCTTTTGGCTTATCGGTGTTGGGGCTTACGCCTTGGCGCTACGGGGCAAACGTTGGGGATTGAATGTCAAAAGAATATATATAGAGGAAGAGAAACACGATGCTCCATAATCACACTAAGGATTCGGAAAATTATTTTTTATGAATAAACTCTATATGCTATGATCATGATATGAACGCAGGATTATCACATGTTTTTTTTTTTTTGTCTTAGATTTGTGTGTGTTTATGCTGAATATAATGAAGACATTTATGGTAAAAAGATACAAATAACATAAATAAAAATGCTATTGTACCAATTTACACACACCAAAAGGGAGAAGAGAAAAGAGGGATTCTATCCTCCGACATTTACATGAAATAAAAAAATCACTTCTTTTTTATTGTGAGGTGATATTTATTAATAAAATAAAATGAGTGACAAGCTGTCATTTGTCAGACACACAATAATCAAGACTTTCTATTTTTAATCCATTGATAATAATATACTTGTTATTATTTACTTTCTTTTTTGGTATTTTAGAAAATAGATTTCCTAATGATAGCGGCCATACCAAACCTTCTTTTCTTGTAAAGTGTTTCTGATTTTAATCACTTTCTCAACTTGTAACACATTTTATTTGTACAGAAATGGATAACAACTGAATAGAAAAAAGCAATAAAATATAAAAACAAAGAAAATCTCAGATTGTGAATAAAATGGAACCAATAGGTGATTTCAAGCCATTGCTCGCAAAATGTTTTCATGTGATACATTTTGTTGGAACACTCATTTGATGAATCGGTCGGTTCGGATGATGTTCTTTGTGATCTTCCGCAGTGTAATAATAAAAAGTGAACAAAGGAAAGAAAAGCAATCCATATTTTATATATAATGTAAATAGTCTAATTGTACAGAAAAATGCTGCATATGTCTATCCATACAAATAGCTGTGAATATGCGTGTGTATACCTGTTTATGTATGGAGCAGTATGTGTATCATCTCTTCATTTTATCGCTTTTTTAATTAGTCTGTATAGTTTATTTCCTTTTTACTTAAATTAATGTGGCTTTATTAGTTTTTTTATCTGTCCCACCAAAGCAACCTGTTTCCGAGTTGCCCGAATGAACTTGGCAAGTCAAGTCTAAACATTGACAAGTATATAAAATAGAATAGTAAAAAGTGGGTTGAGACTAAGCATCTTATCGTGACTTATTGCTGGTTTTTTATATCAAATCTATTATAAAACTAAAGGCTATTGTGATCTCATCAGAAGGGTTCTTTTGTGCAATAAACAAATAAAAATTCTATTCAAACACACACACACACACTCTCTCTCTCTCTCTCTCTTTAAAGTTGCCACACTCCCCCCTTTTTTTTCAGCTTAAACCTATTTTTTCCCTCAGTTGTCTCCTTCCTTTTCTCTCTCTCTCTCTCTTTTGTTTTTGTTTTTACTCCTTGCTTATTTATTTTTACATCATTTCTATAGATAAAATCCTGCTATAATTTCTTTTCTTTTTTAATATAAGAAATAATTTTAGTCTTTCTTTCATGACAGGCAATCTCAAGTGGCATTCATGTTCATCAAATGACTTTCCACCAAAACGTAATAAAGTGTCCAAGGCGTGTGAAGCTTGTCGAGGGAAAAAAATGCGCTGTGACGGCAGTGAGTGTTCTTTTTTTTTTATAATATTTTTTTTTGTATTAACAGTATTAAAAAACTTTTTTTTTTTGAAATATAAAAAGTGCATCCGTGTCATAGATGTAAAACAAATAATACAGAATGTAACTACGACAATAAATCAACAAGACCACGGAATATCAGCGCTATAAAAAAAGAAAAGAAAGTAAAAACTGAACCTCATCACCATCACCATCCAATGATCGGGCGTAAATGGATGTTTGGGAACGATGTTTATGAAACGCTAAAGACACATCAGTCACCAAAAACACGGCGCTATGGTGCGTTGCCATTGCTATGCGACTTTTTTAATGCATCGGCGCAACCGCAGTCGATATGGCAAGAATTTATCTCGTTGTTTCAGCATTGTTGTACTTTTCAACCTTCACAGAATAGCAAAGATTATTTTATGCGGGATATTCCTGAAAACGATCAGAGCCAGTTAGCAAAGTCCGCCATCCAGCTTTTTTCAAATCACAATATTCTCTACAACCAATTTATAGATATACCACAAATATTATCCATTTTGGACCCTATATCCATATTCTCTCACATGCAGCAATCACGACAGCAAAAAAACGTCCCCGACTCGTTACATTACATTTTAACCGTTATATATGGCATTTTGGCGCTGGTGTTTCAATCTGCCTACCAAACATTTCCCCTCCTTGGTGAGAACATCCTGAGGGAGCTCTACGTCTATTCCTATCAATTCTATAATGAGGCACGTAAGCGCTTCCTAGAGACGTGTTTTCCCACTACACCTCAAGCTTCTCACAAAAAAGAAAATCAGCACTGGTCGCTTTTATTACAGGCCTCTATATTAATCGCTCATTTTCAGTGCATTGCCATTGGAGAAGATCAGGCCTGGATGACAATCCGTATTGGCTTAGATATTGCTCAGCGTAAAGGATGCATCGACTCACTATGGTCACCAGACGACGATACACTGCAGGAACGCGAAAGATGCATTATACTCATCAAAACAATAGACGCGTGGCATGTCTGGCTTGCATTTTCTCTTCAACGTCCTTATTTTACAGAATTCGAGATACCATCGAGTTCAGGGAAGCAGACATGGGCGCTTCATGTGACAGATGCCCACACTTTGTTTTTAAAGAGCGTCCTGAAAAAAAAATCAACTGATAGTACAAATACTAAAATGATCAAGGTAATTAAAAAACACCATATTTATATATACATGTATGTATGTATAATAGTAATAGAAAAAAATATATATATATAAAAAGAGGTAATGGGGTTATCTTAATTGTTGTTATGGTAGGAATCTTTAAAATCATTAGCTGATCATACAAAAGAGCTAGATTCAGATCCTATCCGGGTACAGATTGTTACACTTTATCACTCCATACTTGCGATCCAATTGTTTAGTAGCCAATTACCTTTTTTCGGCACCTTTGAAGGATCGGATACACCCGACGCTGTATCACTTGATTCCGCCATGTCAAGTTCGACCCACTCCTCTGATTTGCAAGATGAAATAACACTACCAAAAGAGGAGATTGCTGTTATTAAATATTGCATAGAGGCTGCGCAAGATATTCTCACGACTGTCACGAAAATCCTTGACCTCGGGAGCTCACCAGACCACAAGTTTCTTCCTAACACCACCATTTATCCACTCTGTCTGGTGGCCAGTTTTATTTTGACGGTCCGAGAAAAAAAATCAATTTCAGATGCAATGCCAGACCAGCAAAAACAATCTCTTTCGTGCGTTTGTAAGGACCTACAAAAACTACTTGCTTCTATACCTTATTCCGACGCAGGTGAAGTGATTCACACCAAGTTAAACGATTCTTCTTGGCTACATCAGCGTGTCCCATCACCTGACAGTATCTTGATAAATGAAATAACACCAGCACATACTTCAGAGGAAGTGGATTCCCATCTCACCATGCGAGCTCTCGATCAAATGGTAGCCGTACCAATGTCAACAAGCCGGGCGCTTTCTCATATTGACATTGAGCATCTTGAAAAGCTATCTCGGAAAAGTTCGAAAACACCACTTTCATCAGGTTTCCCACTTTCTAAATACAACAATACCTCTTGTCAGAAAAGGTCCAATGACGCTGTTCAACCAAACAATGGTTATGCTCCAGCCAAAAAAAGACAAATGGTAAGCACTATTCAGCAACAACAGCAGCTATTATTACAGCAGCGCCAGCAGCAACAGCAATTCCAGCAATTTCAACAGCAACAGCAGCAACAGCAGCAACAGCAGCAACAGCAACAGCAACAGCAGCAACAGCAACAGTTACAGCAGCTGCAGCTTCAACAACAGATGACAACACCAACACCGACGACAAGACGTCTTCGATCATCTACCACCAGTGAAGGAGCTGTGATGCAAAAACAAAATGGAATAGTTGAGGAGCATTCTCGAAACGGAAATGTAAACCTTTTGGATGGACTGCCTCCAGAGTCCACGGACCCTTTTACGTATAGTATGTGGATGCTTGGAAACTC
The DNA here is from genome assembly GCA_024140565.1 of Backusella australiensis. Classification (NCBI taxonomy): domain Eukaryota; kingdom Fungi; phylum Mucoromycota; class Mucoromycetes; order Mucorales; family Backusellaceae; genus Backusella; species Backusella australiensis. Next base: position 6,460 of record VCJH01002478.1, on the reverse strand, counting down.
AGTTTTTTATCATGCAACCGAGCAGCAAACGTTACGTGATGGTCGACCAACCGATGTTTTCTCACCACTACCATCAATGGCAGAAAATAACACTGTAACCAATGGGACAAAGCTGCAATTACCCCAGCCTTCAAAGCAGCAAGCAATGCAGCATAAAAACTGGCCATCCGCTCAGCGTTCATGGTCAAATCTTTTTATTGAATCTGAATTACAAACACTCCATTCTCAAACACCACCCATGGTTAATTTAGAATCTTCCTACGTCAACTCTATCGATTTGGGCGTCATGTCTGACACTGCAAATGTAGGCACCTCTATCGATCCCACTTCGTTCTTGGTTGCCAATAACCAAGGAACACAACCGGAACAGAATATTATCATGTATTCTGATAATGTAGCACCACGCACCGCTGGCAGTTTCAGTAGCCAACAGAGCAACCAAAGCAGCGAGAGCACAAGTCAAAGTAATGGCATGGTCCTTCCGGTCAGTTCATGGGCGTCATCTCCTATGGAGCAATTGAAACAGACGCGTGCGAGTACACCCGATGCCCTTTGGGCTACCAACGTTTCTTTTTCGTCCCAGCAGAATTCTGACTATACGTCGATACAGGTCACACGGGTAGATAGGGCAAATATGTTTGATGGTCAAAGCAACAATTGGATTCATTCAGAGAAACTGAGCGATGATATTAACTGGGATTAAGTGTTTCTGCCTTCTTTTTTTTTATCTTAACTGTATATACATAATATTTTGTATTTTAATGTTTTGTTCATTCTATTTTGTTTAATTTATATTCGTCATAAGTATGTATATTCACATATATCTTTTATTATTACTGCATAATTATCATCAACTATAAATAGAAAATTTATATATTTAAAGGAAAAAATAAATATCGATATCAATATTTTTTATATATACATTGTATATATCTCTAATTTACATGTAACTCTTTGTTATCTATCTTGTTAAGATAAAATACATTGTTCAAAAGTTTCGCATCTAAGCATTCAACGTGAGACACTTTTCCAAACAAATATTTGTCAATGTTGGATGAAATAGCAACGAAGATTAAACAGTGAGTAGTCAACTTATCTATATTGATTTTTCTTTTTCTTCAAAAAAAAGTAATAAATCAAATCATATGCAGAGTCAAAGCTCATTGACTATTTAAGAATTCAAGTTGAAACAAACTGACAAGAATAACCTGTGTACCACTGCGGTAAACCTATTTTAAGACATACTGATCCTTTGTATTGTTCCTGCTGTTATGTGTGGCTGATGAGAATAGTTAACCAACAAAGATATTTTGTGCAAGACAGTTTTTACTATAAAATACATTTTTTTAAAGTTGCAGATTACTGGTAAATTGATCTAAGATATAATCAAAACGGGACTACTAAATCTAAACTCTTATTTTACAATCATGACGATCATTTACTACAGAAAAGGTGCTTCCCTTTTAAAAAATCCAAAAGCTAGTTTATATATATATAGTTATATTGAATTCACACATATAAAAGTATTGAAATAGTAAATAACAAGACCAAATAAAAAATAAAATAAAATTGGTTTTCAGTTATAGATCTTTGATTTTGAATTTCTTCACAACTGATTCAGTAAACCACTATGTTATGTGTTAAAGAGTTGAAATAAGCTCTAGTTTATTGCTACACTAAAAAAAAATAAAGTCTTGCTGATAAGCTTTAACTTAATCTTGACTTCATGTAATTCAGTGTAGCATCTAGACTTTGGTCGAAGGTTGAAAGCAATATTAGCATTACCAATGTATTGATATGATGCTACAAAAAAAAGACATCGTCATTTTTTTAATACTAATTTATTAGAGTTTTATACAGTGTCGGGTGAGAGGAAGTATGAGAGAGACAAAGGCACCATCATGCAATGGGGTGATATAAAAAAGAACAATAGCGAGTGAATTGTTATAGGTCTATATATGTATGATGCTTAAGTATTTACAAAGTTTCAATTTAAAAAAAAAAAAAAATCAGGTACTATAACACAGACTATAAAGTTATTATATATGAGTACATATGGGTATGCCTATTTGTGACTGATCCAATAGAGCAGCTCTAGACCTTGGGTATGAATCAGAATTGTGTTGCTCGATTTTTTTTTTACCAGGCGTACGACAAACAAATGGCGTGGGTTAATAAAAAAAGTTGGCTCAGCCAGAGTAGTATCTCTATTCTAATTGGTAAAGTTGGGATGATGTGTGAATACAATGCTTAATCACTCAACTGACAATAAAATCATCAGAGTGTAACAAAACCCAAGCCAAAGGGTTCATTTTGGCTGGAGTGTCATACAGAATATTTGTACACCAGCTGTAGCTCGTAGGAAAATAATTTTGCCTTTGAAGAAAAAAAAACTGTCGCGTAATACTATTGTTTAAAAAAAATATTGTTTATCCAAATGGTGTCTTCTCTTTCGCTTATTCCTTTCCTTTTCACGTCGTTATTTTTTCAGACAAAGTTATATTTTCTTTAGGAATACAAAAGAATCATCTAAGCAAAAATGGATTAGAATATTGTGAATGAAGAGCTTTTTTTTTGTTTTCGTACTACTTTTTTTCAATTGAGAATCCCGAGCCACCTATCATACAAAAAGGCAATTAAGATTTTGGTAATCATGTGGTTCGCGTTTTTAAATTTTCTAATTTTTTGAGCAATATAAATGGAGTTTTTTTTTATCCATTTTCTTTTCGCATTATTATTATCTTTTATTATTTAATATATCCATATATTAACTATTACAATGAAGAGAGACCCTGTACCTTTGGAACAGCATGTGTTCAAATTTAGACAATACATTCATGATAAAAAGAAAAACAAAATGGTAACCCCGTCTCGAGTCAATCCTAATACGCCGGTAAAAGACGTTCAAGATTATCAGCAAGCCTTCACCTTGCCTGATAACTCTTTTGTATACACTGATACCTTTAGTCCTCTTCAACCCTATGACTCAAGCATAGACGATCTTTTGATGCAACAATACAATACAAGCCTACTAGTAAATCCCATTCTACCAACAGGCGTACCTGATCCGATTGGCCAACTCAATCCAGAGCTACTAATAGAGACAAACTTGGCTGAAAGCTATGAAGATTTGCTGAATAGATTGGATATACCGCAATATCCAATTCTTGACAACATGCCCCAAAATACTGGAAACAATATTGAACCCTATATGGAGGATTTCACCAAATGCATGGAAGAACTTAAAGTCGATGACTTAAACGAAAAAAAAACTAGCTCTACAGATTCTGATGGTATTCCAAAAAGATTGCCTTCAAGACCAAATCCTCCTCTGCTCCAATCTCCCCATAAGCTCAGATACCTTCGCGCTAGTGACGAATTTAAGCGTTACTTCAATGACATTGATAGGAATAATGATGGCAAAATTTCATTTGATGAGTTGAAAGCTTGTTTAAAAAACAGAGATGTATCAAGCTATCAAGACTTTAGTGACAAAACCATAAGAATGCTGATCCAAACTTTCGATGATGGTAATTATTTGTTTTTATATAAATACAAAAAAGAAAAAGAATACGAAAAAATGGAAGTAATAAATAACTGGGCGTACTAATTTCAATGCATTTGAAATTACTTGTTTAAATTTAGACAACGATAAACAAATCAACATCAAGGAATTTCCTGAACTTGCAGCTTTTCTCGGCAATTGGGGTCGTTGCTTTACTTTCCTCGATGAGGATAATTCTGGCACCATTAATTATAAAGAAATGCATCACGCAATGGAAGTACTTGGCTTCGAGTTAAACGCAACGTTTATGCAGGAATTGATTCAAAAGTATAACCGTAATGGAACTGACGTTATTGATTTTGACAATTTTATTTTGGCATGTGTGACACTTTGCCGTTTTAAAGAATCTTATCACTTTATGGTTAAAAATTGTGGTGAAGCCTGCTCTCACATGAATTTGGAGTCGGTAAGTGATATATATATATACATGCATAGATGAGGAGGGAAAAAACTAATTCGTTTGATCAAAACCTTTTTTTTTATTGTCATCACTCTTAGTTCTTGAAATCAACTGTACTCTCATAAAATATATAACTCAAAATGAGTGAATTTTTAACCTAATCATAATAAAGTAAAGTCACTAAGTTTTCTATATTTAAAAGTTGTTCATGTGAAGTAAAATCGCTGAGTCTGTGGCGCCAGACGTAAATGTTGGCAAATGTCCGCAGCAGACCTTATTTGATTGGGTCATTTTTTATCCCAAAGTCAAACAGTTATTTTTTTTTGCTCCTTCTCTTATTTATTAATCCTGTTTTCTTGGCAAATAAAAGTCAATCTTTCTTCCTTTTAATTGTTTTTTCTTCTTCTTTTTGTCTTTTCCTTTCTTTTATCAATCTTTTTCTCTTCATTTTTTTAAAAAACATAAATAATAATAACATAATGGCATACAACCCTAATCAATATGGTGGCTATGGTGGCTATCAAGGAAGTGGTTATCAACAACAACAACAACAACAACAACAGCAAGCCTATTCTCCTCAACAGCAGCACCCTGGTGGCTATGGTGGCTATAACAACAGACCAGGACAGCCACAGGGTGGCTATCCACCTCAGCAAAATTATGGTATGTTTATATTAAACAAATAAATGGGCATGTATATTTGTAGTAGGATAATATAGATGCACTGACCTTTTAAACTTTTTCACCTCGGTCTTAAAATAATTAGGACGACCCCCACTCCCTCAAGGATGTCCTCCCGGAGCTGATCCACAACTTTGGAGCTGGTTCACAGCAGTCGATACAGATCATTCTGGTCAGCTTTCTGTAGATGAACTTCAACGCGCTTTAGTCAATGGTGATTGGAGCCCATTTAATATCGAAACTGTTAGAACAATGGTCAATATGTTTGATAAAGGTAATGATAATCATCAATTTTGGGAAAAAGTGACTTGAACGGAT
>VCJH01002473.1:31479-43250 GCA_024140565.1 Backusella australiensis | reverse complement strand
TTTTTTTTTTTTTTTTTTTACAGAATCTAGAAGGTCATCATCTTTTGGAATTCATTCTATTTTTGGTGAAGCCTTTTTAAAACCGAAGAATACACTTTCATCATACAATAAAACAAGATTTTAAATGTCACTGAAAAAAAGATCTATCAACGGTTCTTTCCCACTTTTCTTATTGAACATGTGACGAAGAGAGAAGGGTGTGGAAAATGTCAAAAATGGGCGGTCATCCATCCCCAAAACAAAAGTGATCAAGCCCCCTCATATAAATTTTATTATTTACTTTTTTGTTTGTATGTTTATATCTCTCTTCATTGTTAGCAAACAAGAAGTTTCATCACAGATAAAACTTTTTGGAGAAATTAAAATATATTTAAAAAGGGAATAAATATATATTAGAAATAAATAGAAGAAAGGGATAGAGAGGGTTAGAAGAGTATAATAAAATGGAGTGTATTTATCTCGGTGGTTCATCCTTGGTCTGTTCCTTGTTGGTCTGTGAGAACAAGCTCACGTTACGCATAGGGTCGTTTATTTGTTCTATTTCAATCGAATGATTTAAAGAAATATAGTTATCGTCTTCATTCTTTGTTTTGACCTCTTGTGATGCATCATCATCATCATCATTCTTTTTATTCTTCTTCTTTTTTTCCGGTTCCAATGGCTGAGAGTATGTATGAACAAGTGGGCTTAGACTAGACATCCCCAATGCATCTTGGATATAGGGTGGCTTGACCATAAGCATGGCTTCATTATAAGCCATCTATGTATATATCTAGTTATTTCACACCATCTCTTTGCTTGGTTTTTTTTTTCTATTTTACCCATCGTCTTTGACAGTTATTCATATCAGGAAATTTTTGTTTCACCTTTTTTATTTCCAATTCGTAAATGGAATGGTGAGCTTTTATGCCGGTGGGAGACTTTTCTGCAAAGACACCGATCAATCGGGTGATGGTACCTTGTATTCCAGCCAACTCCCATGTTTCACGCATGGCAGATTGTTTTTGTGTTTCCACTTCTTGATCCCAATTCCCTTCAGGCTTTTTTTTAAAAAAAAAAAAGAAAAAAGAAATGAGTCTTTCATCTCTGATAGCCATGTAACTTACAATAGACCAGCTTTCATCGCTATTAATAAAAAGAAATCTCTTATTTATCGGATCAATCGGTAAACAGCCTACAACTTGACGGATTCCATTTTCATCCGTTATGTCCTTGACCAAGCTGTGTCGTGATTTCATGCTGTAACTGATGGTTTCTAAAGAATCCGATTTTTTGTTATGAAGCTTGCTTTTAATGGCATCCATTTGTAAAGTGAGTTGTGAAGAAACAAGTGATAATGTTGACATTATATTTTGAAGAAAAGAATGAATGTAAATGGATATGGGACGCACATTCAATATCTTATTCATTTGGAATATTTCATTTTATTTGTATATTAAGTGACAGGAAAATAGTTTTCAGAGATTTGTTTAACCGAGGTGCTGTTCATTTCCTTGTTCTTTTATTTCAAAATGTTTCCATTTGAGTTTTAAGCATAATATTAATAATGCAAAACAACGTTGATCCAAGAAGAATGAAATGCTGGAATTGAGGAGGGGCAACAAACAAGAAAGGAGGTAACTAATACTCCTTTATTATTTTAGATTTTTAGATTTAGAATCCAATGTTTTAATGAATAAAACTACCGAAACTAAAACTAAACGCTGCCAGCAAATCTGAAATGGACATAAATCATCATTAAATCACTTGAAAAATAAAAAACCCGAGAAGTAAAGATGAAGAAATTACCATAATAGGCAATTCCAATATAAAAAAATTTACGTGATGTCAGCAAATGAGCAAAAAAAAAAAGGTTCGGAGTAGAGAGAGTTGGAGAGATTCCAACACGAACCACTGGCCCACAAGGCAACAATCAGGAAAAGGAAGTTGAGCTTGTTTTTTTTTTAATCATATTTATTTTTTATTTTTATTATTATTTTATAACTCTTTTTTTATTCAGTTTTCTCGATAAAATAAACTAAAGAAAATATGTCTGACTCAAAGGCCGTCATCAAGAGTGTTGATATGAGCGAAGAAATGCAGCAGGAGGCTATTGAATGCTCCACTCAAGCATTAGAGAAGTACAACATTGAGAAGGACATTGCTGCACACATTAAGCGTGAGTTTGATCGCAAATACGGTAAGTTTTGTTGCCAAGGGGTTTTATTTGAAATGATGGAGATGATGAAAAGATGATGAAGAGAGATTGGAGGGGTGCATTGACAACAAGATGAACTTATATGTTTTTTTGTTTACTCTTTTTCAGGACCCACCTGGCATTGTGTTGTTGGACGTAACTTTGGAAGTTTTGTCACTCATGGTAAGGGGATAAAAAGAAGATAGAGAGGGGGAGCTGAAGACGTATTTTTATTATTAGAATCCAAACACTTCATTTATTTTTATCATGGTCAAATTGCCATTCTCTTATTCAAGTCTGCTTAAACGATTTTCCACAGCAGGATTTTTTATATTTTTTTTTAGCTTTAACAATAATAATAAAAAGGATTGATTTACATATTGTTTATTTGTTATTTGTTTAAAATGTTGAAACACAACACTTGATTCTTTGGAATTGCAGGATTATTCTTTTTAAGTGCAATAATGTCAAAGTCTTGATCGAAAAAGATATATAAATAACCAGTTTAATTCCTTCTCTTTTTCATTCTGTTCTTTCTTGTGATAATAATAATAATAATAATAATAATCAATATAAATAGAAGAAATGGCAGTTTTGAACCTAATTACGGCTGCAGCTCAGGTAAAAACGCATTTCTTATGCCACGGTCGATCAGACCATCAATTAATCCCATTTATTATTATAGTCAATTTTACAAGTAGTGGTGATTGTTATTCTTGGTTTTACATTAGCCAGATTAGATTACTTTTCTAGCGATAAACAAAAGGTATGTATTCTTACTATCGTATATACATATATATCTGTATATATGCATAGAGATAGAGATGTAGCATATGTTTTATCAAATGTACACAACATATACGCATGCTCTATTTGTCTATACATGATATTAAGTCCTATCTTTTATGTATTTATAGTGGCTATCTAAGCTTAACCTTGTCTTCTTCACGCCTTGTCTACTGTTTGCAAATATTGCCTCCGTCATATCCTTTGAGAAGCTAGTGGCATTTTGGCCAATTCCAGCGTTCTATGCAATATTTACCTTTCTAAATTTCACAACCACTCATATTGTGACGCGCTGTGTTGGGCTCGAATCCTACTATCGTCGATTTGTGTTGGCCTGTGTCATGTTTTCAAATTCAAATTCATTGCCACTCGCTATGGTTACCAGTTTGGCTGTATCCGAAGCAGGTCATGTTCTGTTTTGGAATACAGATGATACAGCCGAGACTACTGCTGCAAGGTAAACAAGAGAAAGAGAGAGTTCTAGGCCTTTTCTATTTATTTGGGATTTCTTTTTTATTTTTTATTTTTACATGTAACTAATTTGAGTTAATAGAGGTATCTCTTACACTTTGTTTTTTGCTATATTTGGCAATATGATTCGGTGGTCTTATGGCTACCGATTACTTCGTAAACAAGAACCTGAATTATTCGTCATTCCCGACGATAACGTATCGGATCCCAGCACTTGTTTTGATACTAAAACTGCAAAGCTCTCATCGTCCTCCTCCTCTAGTTCCGATATTGAAAGTGATGGCGGATCCACATTGTCGGTCAAGAGAGGAGGTATGCCAGGCAGACAATTGAGTGCAGTGACGATCACAGTAGATGAATCCACGAGTCTCTTGCATCCAAACAACAACAACAAGAAAACTGTGCTTTCCTCTAGTAGTATCAGCAGAACACCAAGTTTACTAACAACAAGAAATTCTTTCAACACGTTTGCAAAAAATATCCACAGTTTCATGTCACCACCCCTCTATGCTGCTAGTCTTGCTTTAGTTGTGGGACTGTCACCCATCAAGCCCTTCCTCTTTGATAAAACCGCCTTTTTGTATCCTTCGTTTACAAAGGCGATTGAAACATGCGGTCGGGCCGCCGTGCCTCTAATTCTGACATGTCTGGGCGCACAGCTTGCACACATCTCACAGACAAGCCATGCAGCCAACAATAATGAAAAGAAACCGGTCGCAACGGCCATCTTTGTGCGCATGATTTTGATGCCTTGTTTAATAATACCCATGATGATTCTCTTCATCAAGTATGGTGCCGCTTACTCTAGTCTGGCAACAGACCCTGTTTTTATCGTCATGATGATCATTCTGGGGTGCACACCCACCGCACTTAACTTGGTCCAGATCACCCAGCTGAATAACGTTTTTGAAGAAGAGATGGTGCGTTTACTGTTTTGGAGCTATGGTGTTGTTTGTATACCAATCTGTACTTTTGTTGTTTTTATTTCTTTGAATATTGTAAATACATTTCTTTGATTTTTTTTTCTTAATATATTATATATAAAAATAAAGTTTATACACACATCTTTCTCTTTCTCTTGCTATCATTATCAAAGTGTAACTGATCATGTGATGAATATATTTAATCGATGTAAGGCATCGAGCTAATGTCTAAATTGATATATGGTTCAAAATCCCTTAGAACATCTCCAGTGGAGTTTCTTAAGTGAGTTTCTTAAAAAACTCGAGATGCTCTTATAGTCGGACCTTGAATTCATATTAACTTGGATAAAACAGTCCAAACAAAAAAAAAAATAGAGAGAAAAAAAAGAACCAGCCTCCCTTCCTTCCCCTTTTTGTTTTATTTTATTACAAAATGGCCACTTTCCGTCAGTTTTCACCCAAATTTTTAAGCAAGCTTTCCAAACTCACCAGAGCACCCCTTGTCCAAGCCGACACCCAACCCCAACTTGTGCTCAATGCCGAGAAGCAAAAGAGCTTTTGGAGACCCAGTCAATTATCCAAACGTCAACAAAATGATCTTAGAAAGGCATGCATCTTGTACAATGTTGAACCCAGCACAATCGGTTTGCCTGCCGTCGCTGCTCCCAAACCTCTTAAATACAAGCCTAATAAATTGGAGAAGCATGAACGTGTGCGTGCAGAGAGACAGGCGAATATTCAGCGCAATTTGGAAAAGATGCCTCAGACTATCGAGGCCTGGAAGGAGGTAAAGGATTTGGAAACTGGAGAGAAATTCAATATTTTTTATTTAACATTTTTATAACTTCATCTAGGATAAATTAAAGGAACTTGCTAAACAAAAGTCATCTATGCCATTTTAAAAAAGACGATAATAAAAAAATATGTTGTGTAAATAAGAATAATAAAAATATAGATTTTTTTTTAAAAAAAAAAACTCGTTTATATATGTTATTGTCTCAGTGGCGCGGACTCACCTTTTGACTGATTTGATATTTATGTAGATGTATGACACATGAGCGCGCATCTATTTTTTTTTTTTTTACATAATTTTATTTATTTATTTTTTGTTCTTTTTTTACTTCTTTCTTTTCTTTTTATATAAATATATAAAAATGGCACCCCAAACCATCCCAATCGTCGATTTCGCAAACTTCAAAGCCGATCCCAAAAAGGTGGCCCAAGATGTGATGGACGCCTGCAAATCGATTGGTTTCTTTTATATGATCAACCATGATATTCCTGCCGCTGATATTGATCGTGCTTTTGAGCTGGTATATTATAAATTAATGAACAGACACAAGATATGATTATTTGGTAACAATAAAAATGATACCAATTAGAGCAAAGGTTTCTTTGATTTACCATCTGATTACAAACATAAATATTTGATCAATACAACAAATCATGGTTATTCTGAACTTTATAGTGAAACGTATGTGAGTTGATACTATACTATGTTGCCATTCTAATGTGTATATTATAGTCTTGACCCTGAGCATCAACGTCAGGGTGACCATAAAGAGTAAGTAACACAAGTGAAGAGAGAGAGAGAGAGACAAGATAGATACCCTTGGTACACTTCAAGATAGATAATAATAGTCTGATTTTTTTTTTCTATCTGTGATTTTGTAGAGGTTTCAATTTCAGAAGCTTTACCAGTGAGGGTGAGCCATTTGCTCCGCTTCCCGAGATCTTTGACGAGAATAAGAAATTCTTGGAGCATTTCTCACGAGTAAGTCGTAGTGTTGGTTTTGTCTCTCTCTTTGGGGGGACTGTGAATGTTTACCTATATAAATATTTATAAAAAAATATCTTGATATAGTCATGCCATAGTACCGCACTCCAAGTATTACAGGCATTTGGTATTGCCTTGGAGGTAAGAAGCAAAAGGGAAAGAGAAATAGATACATGTATATGCATATTTACAACTGTTTTTCTCTCCCTTTTATATAGTTTCCCGAACAAGTAGGCGGTAAAGACTATTTTGGTGACAAACACCACTACGAAGGTGAGGTCTCCATCCTCAGATTCCTAAAATATCCTCGTGGCGGAGAAAAGGCATACCAAGAGAAAGTGCGTGCAGGCGCCCACTCTGATTATGGATCGATCACCCTGCTGTTTCAAAAGGATGTACCTGGTCTTGAAGTACAAGCCAGTCGCACCGAATGGATCTCCGCACCTCTTATTCCCAATGCCATTATTGTCAATGTAGGTGATCAAATGGAGTTGTGGACAAATGGCCTTTTCAAATCTACAAAGCATCGAGTCACTTTCTTGCCCGAGCATAACCATCTTGATCGTTATTCCATTCCTTACTTTGTCCATCCTGATGATAGAGTTCCCTTGGTACCTGCACCTTCCAAGTTTGTCGACCAAACCTATGATAAGGAGGGACCTGTCTTGACAGCTGGTGAGCATTTGAATTCCCGCTTGAACGCTACATATGACTTTTATGATAAAGAGGAAGAGAAATAAAAAGAAGAACGTAATTTTCAGTGCATGATATTAGATGCATATGTAATTATGCATCTTGTGTTTATTTATCCTTGTGTCGAAATATATATATATATATATATATATAGGTGTTGGATTATAATCACTTTTTGAAGCTGGAACCAATCATAGTCTATCAACTCGCCCCATAAGGGAGCTGAAAGAATTTAAGCTTTTTTTTTTTTTCAAAGTTTGCGTTATTTTCATTTCAACCAGACATTTCTATTTACTTTTTGTACTACGCACACGCGCACACACACGAGAAAGGATACTTGTTTACATTTTAATCAAACCTCTATGTTTCAGGATTCATGTCATTAGAGGCTTTGACTCTCTCTCTCTCTCTCATCAACGCATAAGATAACTTCTTTTTCCCATATTCTATATTTGGTAACCTTTTCGTGATTCCATTTTATCACAATGAAGATTGTTTTTTTTCTCGAACAATAAGTGTATAAATATGACGTGCTTTAATAATAGAAAATCAAACACTTTTTTTTTTCACGTTGGTTAAGAGATTGTTCCTTTCTTTTTAATTTGTACCGTTTTTTTTCTTTATAAACAAGAAAAAACCATTACCTTTACGGGTTTATATGTGGATTAATTTCTCATTTAAAATAGTAAAGACCTTTTATTTTTTTATTGCTGCGGCAATAGTCTCGATAGGATGTTATTTTATATTTTAATATTAAAAATAAAACAAACGAGTACCTAAAAGTTCACGTGTTTTCATTCATTCCAAAGTCAAGACTTGAAGCATTGAGAAAGAAAAATAATACCATCCAATAGTTTATTGTTATGTCTCCTTATTTGATCTCCTTTGCGCTTGATACGAGGAGAGAGAAACATATAATCTCTATCATTATGTATGACGCGAGAGAGAGAGATCGTAAACAAAACAATCAAAGAACCTTTATTTCTATGACATGTTGTGTTTAACAAATACACCAGGTAATAAAGTGCTTGTCAAAAAGTTACAAAGTAGTATGAAGTCATCGTATAATCTTAATATCCCTTGTGGACGAATGATACTTTTATCTTTTTCAAATATCACCAAATATATATCATTTTCATTATTTTGAGAATCCTTCTTTTGTTTAAGCAAAAAAAAAATAACGCCAATTTCATTAATTTATAATTACCAAACAAAAGCACCAATACAATAACAGCATAAAATTACCATTTATTTATAGAATGTTGTTTTTTGTTATGTTATTATTTTTGACCTTCAGTGTGTAAGCGGGTTTTTATGGCCATTGCCTGTGTCACCTCTTACTTTATGCGACAAATTTTATTTATACTTATCATTAGTCTCTAAGAAAAATGATACAAGGTTTATACATTTATAAATGAGCAGGTAAAAAAAAAAGAAAAGAATAAAATATACATTTTTTTGGGAGGGGTGGAGAGGGGGGGGGGTGGGTAACATTATATGAGTGTTTTTTTCAGGTTTTTTATAAAAAGACTTTGATGGTGTTGTAAACGTTAATCTTGTCTCAGATAGTTGTGAAAATCAGTAGTCTTTGGTAGCGCATCAAATTGAAGACGGAGTTGACATAAATCCAATTCCCATCGAAATTTAAATTTGACAGAGTTGGCAGTTTTCCCTAATAGTTTAATAGCGGCAATGTATTTTGACTCGCAGTTTTCAACCGCAGTTTGGGAGGTTGCAATGTCACCTTCGTAGTATATTGATCCTTGTGATTCAATTGCAAAATTAATCTACAAAAAGAGAGTCAAAATCATGCGTCATTTTTCTTTTGCTTAATTAAATCTTATTTTACCTCTTCTTTTGCATTTTTGTAAAGCTCCTCCATCTCACTTGATAATGTATTGAGCGATACTAGACTGTCATCTTCGAATTCTAATGCATCATTTAATAACTGAGGGGGTGTGTTTGCTGGATAACTTGATTCGAATACAACTGAAAATGTGGATGATGCAGACGAGGCTGAACGATGGCGTCTACGTAGCCACTTGGATGGATTTAATTTATAATCTGTTGATGGTGATGTCGTAGTTGTAGTGAATGAATTTCGTTTGGTGTGTGCAGCTAGTGCAGACATAGAGAAAATCTTTGCAGAAGCAAATCTGATACATTTTGGAAAACTTTCGGGTGCTATGTTTGTGTTAACCATTAATAATGTCTTAATGTGAAGGTTAAAAAAAAATAAAAATGAAAGTAAAGTCAGAAAGAGAAGTGTTTGAATCGAGAAAGTAAGAAATCCACTCTTTTGTATTGTAATATTTTTTTTTGTTTATTTATATATGTCTATTCACAGACGCGCGTGCGAACAATCTTTCACACTCTCTTTGACTTTCTGTTTCTGTCTTTATTTTTATATATGGTAATAAAAAAGGATGACCGCATAGAATTGTAATATAATGACCAACTTTTTTTTTCTTTTTATTAAGTCATGAGAGCCCTTCTCTCTGTCTCTCTCTATTAAGCGAGGAGACAGGGTATTTCTATATGCAGAAGTGAAAATCTGTTAATACTTTTAAAAGTAAGGAATCCGAGAATTATTATTTAATATCTCTCCCATCAATCAGCTCAAATCACAACTAGGATAAAAATAAATACACAAGGAACAGTAAAAAAATACGCCGTATAGAAAAAAAAAGAAACTATATGCTTTAACAAACACAGGCTTCTCCTTTTTTTTTGAATAAAAATATACAAATATATTTTCTCCCTGTATGAACCTCGTGTTGGACTTGATCCCTCTTTTTTTTCTGAACCAATCCATCCGGGAAAAAAAGATATAATGACACATCAATTGAATCACGTTATTAAAAAAACAACAATGGATCTAAAAGTAACATTCTTTTTCCTCTCTCTATCTCTCTCTTTACACTTCTTTTCTAGCTCTTTTTGAATCAATTAGTATACTTAGTAAGTTAATCTATTTAAAAACCACGTTTAGGAAAAATTCAATACTTCAAATACTTGGTAAAAAAAGAACAAATATTACCATTTCATTGGATGAATCCTCCTCCGATGGCTCTTTATTTTTCTTCTAGGTATTTGTTCCTTTTTTTACCAATTAAAAGATTCAGCATACTGATTAAATAGGCAGCAACGGCTTTTTATATTTATAGAAAATGCGAATCGATCTATTCTACTTTATTCTTTAAAAACAAAGTCGAAGAAGAGAAAAATAAAAATAATCAAGTACAATAATTTTTTATACATATTGACTTTACGCTGCTAATTGGTATGACGATTTGTATATTTCAATGACACCACTGCCATTAATCTCAATCACTTTATATATCTTGTTTTGGTAGTTTTATGATGGCATCATCATTACACTTTTAATAAAAAATTTATGCTGTTTATAATAAAAATGTCTATATTAAGCTCTTGGTGTTTTTTTTATAAAGGATACTATCTCATATACATAAACAGTGACAATTTTTTTATATTCATGCATTTTTGAATATATATATATTTTTTATTAAAGACCTTTATTTATTCACTTTACTGCTTACTGTTACCAATATAATTTATGGGATAAGGAGAAAGAATACAAAAAAAAAAAAGAAATAGTTGTGTAAAGATAATCCAGAACGTGCTCCTTTTCTTTTCCTTTCTGCGTTAGCATATTCGCCTCATCCTCTTCCTTTCACTGTTCATCAATCTTGAATCATCTTTTTTAATTGGAATTAAGGTTTTTTGTAACCTTTTTTAGAACCATGCTCTTCACTTCGCATGGTCGTTTTTTGATTACCTATTATCATCGCATTGTGGATGTTTTGAATTTCTTTTTTTATTTTATTCAAGTTTAACTTTATTAAGATAAAACATGTTTTTTCTTTTGAAATAAACTCCCCCCCCATCCCCCAATAACAAGAACCAATGTTAGGAAAGAGTGAATATACGAAATTTGCCGATCTAAGCTTATTTTCTATCCTTTTTTTTTAAATGAGACAATTAAAAAACCACTAGTATCGTTGGCAATTAAAACATAAACAAATGATCTTCCTTCATACAGTCCCAAATCTTGTACCTTTTTTTATTTTATTTCATTATTATTTTTAAATCTCAATCATAAGCTGACATGTTTGCTGTATGGCGATTATGAAATGACATGGTAGCTCAAAACAAATTGTATGTTTTATGCTATATTAAAAAGGGGGGGTAATTCATTATCGAGTATGAACTAAACTGGTTCCATGCTGATGACGAAGCAAACATTTATAAAATGTTGACTAGTGCTTATCAAAGGATAAATACACAGTGATATATCAATCAAGTCATGAAACAAAGTACAGCACCCAACCCCAGAAATGAAGAATATATTTATAGTGCTCACCTAGTATTTCGAAATGCTATTTCTTCTACTATTCCAATAGTTAAAAAGAATCATTCACATTTACCTTGTAAATATTACAAGTAAATAGTATATTAGCAGTTATGATTGGATAGTAATAAAGGGGCTGTATAAAGCCGTTGCCATAACAACGATGTGGTTCATCACCATGGCAGCACTTCTCAAAATAAAAGCGGTGTTTTAAATTGCCTTCGCCAGCGAAAAAAAAATTGTGGATTTGGCAGAATGATCTCCCCTTCAATAAGACGCTGGTCAATTTTCCCCTTCTCTTTGCATCCATCCATCTATTCTAAGAGTAAGGACATCCATCCATCCATTTGAAATGCTTGATTTGATAATGATACTGACGATTTAATCCATCTGCTTTTTTTAAATTAGTATAATGGTCACTCCTGCTGTTAAGCACACCATCGTCAAGAAGCGCACTGCCACCTTCAAGCGCCACCAGTCTAACCGCTTCATGCGTGTTGGTGTATGTAGCATATAAACCAAAAAGCCAATTGAAAGAATCAAAGACATTAATTTTCAAAATTTAAACCCTAT
>VCJH01002473.1:11148-22110 GCA_024140565.1 Backusella australiensis | reverse complement strand
TTTTTTTTTTTTTTTTTTTTTTTTTTTTTTTTTTTTTTTTTAATATATATATATATATATATATTGAGGAGGAAAAGGTGTTGTCATGGCAACATTTGTTGTTGCTATGATCATCATTATTGTCATCATGTTTCATTTCGCTACATTCTTGGAAAACTAAAATTCTATTTCCCTCTTTTTCTAGCTCCCTTATTCGTTTAGATTCACAAAACCCAGATGCTCTTTATTTGAGAGCACGTGTGTTTTATAGCCAAGGTGACAACACAAAGACAGCAGCACATTGTGTCGAAGCACTTCGCTGCGATCCTGATTTCAAAAAGGCCCGTGATCTGCTCAAGATGTCACGTGCGATTGAGAACCAAAAGGAAGAAGGTAACCAATGTTTCAAGGCAAACATGTTACAGGATGCCTACGAGGCTTACACCGCTGCGCTTGCTATTGATCCTGAAAATGATCATATGAACTCGCGTCTTTATTCTAATCGTGCTGCTGTTTTACAAAAGGTAAGAGGAAGGAAGATGTGACAGTTGGAATATTGAATTGTAATATTTACCAATACTATTATTAGCAAAAAAAATTCGATGAAGCCCTAGTTGATTGCGACAAGGCAATTGAATTGGATGAAGATTTTGCAAAGGCTTATAGTCGACGTGCCGCTTGTTATATGGAAACAGAGCAATATGAGGAAGCTGTAAGAGATTATACAAAGTTGACACAATCTGAGGGCTCCAATAGAGGTATATAGCTTAATGAATAAGTACTTTTTCCCCTCCCCAATACTTATTCCTTAAAAAATTACAGAGTACCATAATTTATTACGCAAGGCCGAACTCGAATTGAAGAAATCCCAACGTAAAGATTACTACAAGGTCCTCGGCTTATCTAAGACCGCCACCGATACTGAAATCAAAAAAGCATACCGCAAACTTGCCCTTCAACTCCATCCTGATAAGAACCCAGATGACGAAAAGGCCGAAGCCCGATTCAAGGAAGTGGGTGAAGCTTATGCCATCCTTAGCGATCCTCAAAAGAAGGCTAGATTTGATTCTGGTGCAGATCTAGATGGAGGTATGGGCGGTATGGGAGGAGGCGGCTTCCCAGGCGGCGGTGTCGACGTAAATGATATTTTCGCACAAATGTTTGGTGGCGGAATGGGCGGCGGTGGCTTCTCATCTGGTGGCGGATTCCCTGGTGGCGGTATGGGAGGTGGATTCCCAGGAGGAGGTATGGGAGGTGGATTCCCTGGCGGTAGTGGAAGAGGAGGCGGAAGAGGTCAATTCCCTGGCGGTTTTAGCTTCCAGATGGGTTAAAAAGCTTATTTCGTTTTCATATTATGACATTACACACACAAAATTTTCATATTGTTTTCTTTTGATAAGAACAAAAGAAAAGAAGAAAAAAAATGATTTATTTTTTTTATTATCACTATTAGAATATATATAGAGTACTATACTTTTTTTTTCGCTTGCTTTTGAGGCTTAGTAAATATAAACAGCCTCAAAATCCCATTTTTGCTACTATTAAAGCCCTTTCCACTTTGTAAAATAAATAAACTTTTATGCAAGAAATATACACGTGTTTTATCTTTTTTTTTGTTGTTTTTCCAAGCTTTGCCAATGGAATTGGAGCATATGCCTCATTTCACATGGTGAAATATGACAAGTGACTTCCGAGGTTGTATCGAACAACGGAAATATTTTCGTGTCTTTTTCTTTCTCGGGCTTTCCTGCTCCTAACAAAATCAAGTTTTTCAATGTTGTTTTTCATATGCTTTAATAATAACGTTTAAATTACTATCAATAAAGCGTATAATTTACAGTACAAAAGAAGGTAAAGATCGACTAGTTGTGTTAAATAAAACAAGTTGAATGATATGGGAAGGGGCATTTTACATCTGTTATTTTTATTGCTATATTCTCCGAAAGCCACTTTAAGAATATGCCTTATTAAAGTTAAACATACCTGCAAGAGAGACAGTTTTGTGTACATTTGGGAAAGATATGACTTGATTTTTTTTTTTTGTTAAAGTGATACACCTAATAAGAAAATGTTACAATGAAATGCACAATGATATAAAAAAGGGGTAATGTATACTAAATGTAGAGCATCAGTAGTAATTAAGAAAAGATGGATTTGTTACAAATAAAAAGTTCACACTGTAAGTTGTTTATTGATATTAATCTATCGCATATACAAGTAGTTGCTTATCGGTTAGCGATACAACTAATCTCTTTTTAACTTCGTCACATGCTTCAATAATATAACATTATTATTAACCTAAATACGAACAATAACTACCCCAATAAGATTATTGCATTTGGTAAATTTGTTATACCTTGTTAAAGGATCGTAATATCACCTTCTTTTAACTCAAATATTGCACACACACAAGATTTCTTAAAACGTGGTACTTGATTTTTTTTAATCCTACGTTACATCAATTACATCTTTTATATAAGAACACCTATCATTTCCGCTTTTTCCTCTCTTTTTTTTTCTCGTTATTGAGATCTCTCCTCTTTGTTACTACCATTGATATCAAGGCTTCACTTATTAGAATTTAAATATAACCAAAACAAGAAAAATGGTTTCTTTTAATCTCGTATTACCAACAAGCTCAAAGCAAAGTAAAAAGATCAAGCCACTTTTTCCTACAGCTATCCATTGTCAAATTTGTGGCTCAAGAGTACATCAAACAAGGGTAAGTAGATTAAGTGAAGAGACGGAGAGTGTGTTTATTAATCAATCTGTCAATAGAATTGTCCTGTTTCACCAAGACTAGCATAGAAAAAAACAACACTTTTTACTACATTTTTAAATTATGCCCCCTCTCTCCCCCTCTCTTCATCTTGTACATGTAATTTAGACCATATTGTAAGAAAGAAAAAAAAAAGGACTATACGAATCATCCCCCCTTTTTTTAAAAAAAAAGAAAAAAAAAAGTACATTGCACTATATAAGAAACTTTTATAGAATAAAGAAATTTTATGACTTCTCGTTTTGCCGTGGCTGGGAAAATGTTGACATGTGAAATAAAATGCTTAAACGTGTCTCCCCCAAGCTTTACTTGCGTTTACCATATTCGTCATATCATAATGGATTAAGTAATCAAAACTTTTGTGTATCGAGGCATTTTTAAACCTTATTTATTTTTGTTAATATTAAACACTGATTTAACCAGAGGGAATGAACAAAAGAAAAAGAAAAACAAAAGTCAACTAGTTTTTTTTTGTTTTGTTTTGTTTTTCTAAATTACTTGCAAAAAAGAGAAGGAAAGAAGAATTAAAACAAGTAAATCAGGTGAGCGTTTAAAAAAACATAGAATCAAAAAACGTTCAAAAAGAGTAATATTATTATGGAGATAAACAATCTAAAAACAGCCTTTTCTTTACCAGGAATAAGATTGTCATAGGGTCAACTTTCGGGAATATCGATTTATTTCTTATTAAACTTGATATTCAGCTTACTATGTGCCTTTTGAATACCCATCATTAACTTTTTGTTTTATGAATTACTAAAGAATATTGTTGTTATATATAAGATGAATAAAAAGTGTACTTTGACTTTTTGTAAATGATAAATCCCGGTTTTTTATTAATTATGTTTTTATTGTTGTCCAAGTCCACTAACTCTAAGTGGTGTTTAAATAATAAAGTAAAAAAAAACAAAAAAAAAAAACTCTAATTGGTGTAACGATCAATTCTATTCTGCTTAATAATTGCGCGTTAGATTTTTTATGCTTAGCTTAGACTACACAAAACGACAAGCTGGGTATGATTCTTCTTTTTTACAAGTGGATTTATCTCTCTCTTTATTTAAATATTAATAAATCGCTTTCCATGATATTCGAAATTAAGATGGAGAGAAAAAACGTGCTAGTCATTTCAGGCTGCTATTTGAAATTTAAAGATATAATCCCAATATTTGATTCACAAAGATACGTTGTCTTCCAAATAATTGGTAAATGTCTTCAAATAAATGAGAATATACTACATGTATCAACCTACATTTTTTTAATTATATATACATAAACCATTTCCTATATATCCTAAGCACATCAATTTTATTTTTAAGAAGAGTTGTGCCTCAAATACTAATTCACTTAAATCAGATAAAGAAATTATTATGTATCCATAATGCAATCGATATGTTTATTTTCTCAGTTTTCGTTTTCTTGTTTCTAAAAATGTTATTCTTTTTTATCAATAATTGGTAATTTTCTATCAATGTCCTGAAATAGACAATAGTATGACTAGATTTTAAGATTCGAGATGCATAATTATTGTTATAATATGAGAAAAAACAAAACAATAGGATCAAATCAGGCTTATTTAATAAATAAATGAGCTATCTGATAATCTTCCCTTATTTCTATATTTGATTATATTGTTTCTCCTCAATACTGAGTGTGACATACTCATAAAAAAAGTGTTAAGTACGAGGCGTACACACGGTATATCTAATTCAAATGTCAGTAGTATAAACCCGAATCTTATTTCGAAAAAGTATATCATAACGAATGTAATACACAAGCGCAACCAATAATAACAGTGTAAATAAAAAAGTAATTCAAATAGTAATAAAGGGATCGCTTAGAATTGCGTTACAGCTACTATAATAATAGTAATAATAGAATGCAGGAATGACATATGAAATCCAAAAGTGATTTCTAGTATAATATATGCAAATCTTTGTCAATGGATAATCTGCACTTTCATTACTGACTTGGAGTTAAAAAAAACATCTATTTTGTTCTCCTTGACCTAAAACCAGAAAGTTACAAATGGAGTAGATGGATTAGTACAAATAAGGGACATTCCAAGTGATATAAAAACTCATTTACCCAAAATGATTATAATAACAGTGGAACAAGATTTACATCTTTTCACATATAAACTTTTAACTCGCTACTACCATTACTTCTCTCACTTGTTCATGTCAATCACTTGTTCATGTCAATCACTTGCTTTTTCTTCTGTTTTCTTCTTTTTTGAAATGATATCACCTCTACCCTAAGAAAACAACCATAGTAATTGTAGGGTAGTACGATATCTTTTGTGAGAAATTTTACTCTAAGGAGAATAGTGCTATTTAACACCTTTGTTCCACAGCAATATACAAAATTGAGTTTTTTTTGTTAAAAAAATGCACTATTCGTCTATTTTATTTAATAAAAAGATATTATTGTTGGGATGTTTTTTGCAAGTTTGTGGCCATCAATCTCACATTTGGATCATAATGATTCTAATAAATAGAGATATGAGTATAAGATTGTTTAAAGAAAGATCTAGATGATATTTACCTGTAAAAGAAACAATTCATATAAACTTGAACCAAATGGGTTACAGAGCTCAGGATCTTCTAATAATGGCAAGTAGATACCACTGGCTGCTCTATCTTCCGACTGTAATAATGCATCTATACGATTGTCTTTCTATTGTGGGGTTAAAAAATAGTATTGAGTATCAATCATAAAACCCCATGTTTATATTATTTACATTAACTAATTTCTGTATCAATCCAAGGCATCGTAGCACTGTCTTATCAGGCATGTTCAGTGCCACAATAGTAAAACGCTTGATAAATGCGGCAAGACGATCCAAGGGCACCTGCCTCTTTCTAAGAAACATCAACTCGAGACCCTTCATCAGCATATCGCTTTCTGTCTCAAACTGGCTATCGGGCTTCTCCTCCACCTTGGTATGATAGGTGGCCTTGAATAGAATGGTGTAGATCTCCTTGTAAAAGTCCTTCAAGTCGTAATTAAAGGCTTCACCCTGTCCAGAGAGCAGTTGGAACGCAGTGATGATACAGAGTAATCGCTTGCGGGTACCTGAGCTGTTACGGGAGATGTCGTTTGAGTCTTCAAAGATATGCATCACGTCACGGAGGGCATTTAAGAGATCGTCAAAGAAATCGATGCTGATCAGATGTGCAAATTTGGAAAGTCCTTCGAGGACGGAAGGTAAGAGGGGTGATGATGTTTGTTTTTTTAAAATTCTAAAGTAGAAGGCAAAGATCAATTTTAATGTTTCCGTTTGCTAATATAAATGGTTAGAATCCATGATTGAAATCATTTGAGAGCTGAACTTACGTTTTTATCCTTTTCTTCTTTGCTAACAATGGCCTCTGCTTCTCTGAACTCCTTTTCAATTTCCTTTGTTTCTCTCATTGCCTTTCGGGCCTTTTTATTAATGAAGGTCTTTTCCTTGTTCTTGCGCTTTTGGCCGACCTGGTCGTCATCACCTTTGCGAGCATGTGCCATCTCCTCACGAAGACGAAGGTGCATGAATGTTTGGATCACGTGCTCCGAGATGGCAAATCCCTTGGACTTGACCATACGGATGATCATTTTGACAGCATCAAGCGAGATCTTTCCAGACTCGTCGTTTTCAAAGATGGTGATGACGGCCTTTTGACACATGGCGGCAAGAGGGTTCCACTTGATGGTGGACATGCGTGTTACTACGGTTACCATGATTTCCAGTCTGAAGTTAAAGTGTGTTTGGGTTACTAATAGATCGCAGAGACAGCGGGTGGCAACAGTTGCTAGGGATGAATCCTCATTATCATCATTGGCCTTTTTTTCTAAAGGAGAGTAAGTATATTTATATCGTTTTATTCGATATATGTAAGCTTACTCAATACAGCGTTCAAATCCTGTAAATACTGTTCGTAACTTGACAACAAGGCCTTTTCATATTCACGCATCTTTTTGACTTCCTTGGTGACATTTACACTTTCTTCTGCTTCAGTCAATGGGCGAATGCGATAACCGGGGATGATATCCTTATAAACCGCAAGCTGGGTAAGTAATGCCAACTTTTTTATCGTTGTATTGTCGTCCTTATAAATGGTGCGAAGTGATTTTAATTGGTCAACGTTTTCCTCAGGGTTTTCTTGGAGGTTACCGGCAATTTCAGCCAATTCTTCCTTTTTTTGGATCAAATATTGTTTTTTGGACACTCTAGGCTTATCTTCTTCCTCTTCTTCTGATTCCTCCAATTCCTCTTCTTCTTTAGTCACTTGTTCCTTTTCTGCCACTTGGTCTTCCTCTACTTCTTCATCTTCATCATCACTAGGTTTTGATTCTACTTGACGAATCTTGCCACCTGGTAGTTTGATGGGCAACTTTGTATGATAATCTTTCTTTGTCCATTCCTCTGCAACTTTTCTTGGTTTTGTCTCGTAATCCATTTCATCATCGGAATTATCACCGAATTTATCTTCTTCCTCCTCTTCTTCTTCTTCATCAGATGATGCCAAACCGCCCTCGTTATCCTCTTCAAAGTTATCCAATTCATCTTCAGAGTCAAATTCTTCAGATGAGGAACCTGATGATGCCACTTGCTTCTTTTTAGGTGACAATTTCTTTTCCTTTTTCTTTATCTCCTTCTTTGTCTTCTTGGTTATATTTCTAAAAATTAGATATTAGCATACTTGTCAAGTACTCTTCTTTATAACATAAAAATACCTTGCAAGTGCAGTCGAGTTTAAACCCTCCAAAAACCCGGCCATTCCTTCATTCTCGTTAAAGAAGTCAAGATCTTCATCGGATACTGCAATGTCGTCACCGCCTTCAAATTCGGGCACATGAATAAATTCCTTTACTTGTTTCTATATACTTGGTTTAGCTCATGCGTACAGAAGGAAAACTCAATTTTTACCTTGTCCTTCTTTTTTACGGTGGGATCATTTTTCTTTGATTTAGCCGCAGTGGCAGGTCTACTGGATTTTTTGCTAGTAACAGCTTTTTTAACTCCTTTTTTGGGTGCCATGTCTAAATGGTTTTTGAAAGATCTATTAGACAGAATGTTGGCTTGCCTTTTTTTTTTCAAAAAAAAAGTAGTAGATATTGAGACTGCTTTTATTATGACTGCTATTTCTATTTTTGGAAAATGAGTGGCATTGATTTTTTTCCAATCGATTTGCGGCTTTCATTCATCTCTTGTTTTTTTTAATGGAAGAGAAATCTTTAATAATGGTTTATATGGGCAATAAATATATTTTGATATTATTCTTTTAATGGCTATAAATCACTTGGTTCCCTAAGAAATTGACTAAATGAACATGGTATTTTAAGAGTGATGAATATTTTTGTGGCAATGACGGAGTGGGATTTCAAAAAGACCTCTATGTTCCTGTGTATAAAAAGGTTTTATATTACTGAGTTTTTCCGTTCAATATCGATAATGTCCAAGAGTGAACTTGAATAGAAATAATGTTTATTTAGCTTGAAGCCTGTGAATAAAGTTGACTACAATTCATATGAACCGATCAAGTTACGACTAAGGATATACAAAAAGAAAATCAAACTCTGTTTCTTCTGACATGTGCAAAATAGAATCAATGCTCTTTTGTTTATCTTTATTATAAGGATTTTTGACAAATAGAAGGAAATTTTTAGAGAGGCCATTATCCGATGGGTGTTGACTGATCGAAAAGTTTCAAGTTGATAATAAATTTGAACTACAACCAACTCAATCTTTTATTATTTGCTCATTTACTTTTGCACCGATCCACTTTGATGACAATACAATAAAGTTGAAATATCGCTAAACGAAACCCTATATCTTTAGGAGCCAAGTACATCACTTTAACAAGCCAATGGTGTGCTCTGAGGTTATTATAGTATATCACACAAATATACATGCGAAATATATCAGAGGTTTTCCTACCAGTTACTACAATGCGAAAATGTATTACGTGGATCTTTGCAAACGATAAGCATTTATAGTAAGTTTTTTCTTTTTCTTTTTAAAAAAAACCCATCTCAAGCAAGTATTGCCAAGAAAAAAAAAACAAAAGAAGGAAGTGTTGATGTCTCTTACAGTAAATGACAAGAATAAAAAAACTGTCAATAGGATAATGATGAAAACACAAGTTCAAATAGAAATTTAGACTCCAGCCTCAATCAGAAGATGATGAACACTTTCGATCATTTTAATTCTTTTTATTTGTTCTTGTTAAAAAAAAACTGCAATCATTTTAAGTTTATTTTTATAAAAAGTCATCATCAGTCTAATTTCTACATAAACTACGCACCTGAACATTTCTTTTTTTAAAGAAAGGAAAAGCTGATATATCGATTCACCTGGCTTAAATTTTGCATAAAGGAAAAACCTACAAGTACAGATTGAATACTTAATTACAAACACTTTCACGAACGATAAAAAGAAAGAACCTTTTGTTTTTAATAGGAAAAATGAATCCAATATTATGTTAGGTTCTTTAAAAACAAACACTATTTTGACCACTCGATCATTCAAAGAATGTACATACGTATACAAATGATATCAGGGGTTCATTATTATGACGATAATGTAGTAAGTTAAAAGCACAGCTACTCTCATCAATAATCGAGTTTTATTGGTGACTCTAGAAAGGGGGAGAAACCTTGCATTAGGCAAGATTTCCATTTTAAGGATTTCATTCAGTAAACAGATATATAAGCAGTAAGCACTAGATTGTTTTATTTTTGATTATTTTGTTTTTCTTTTATTTATATACACTTTTTTGTTTTATTTTAATCAGTCAAGTTTATATATATCTATAATTCGGATGACTTGTAATCTCTTTACTGTTCTAAGTTGCATATTAGCTGTTGTGAGTATACTATTTCCCTCTAATTAAAAAAAGTTGTTTTCTCGGTTTTTAATAAATAAATAAATTAAAAAGGCAGGGTGGATTGTAACTTTTGTAGGTCTGTGCGCTTCTCATCAACTCATTCATTTAATTTCATGGTGGGTCATATCGTTTGAACTACTGCTAGTAATGATTGGATGCAGTACATTATGGACAAACTCAACTCGCTCATATTACTCGGTGGTAATCTATTAATATAATATAACCCTTCGCCATAAAAGTAGTTGTAGAAATAAAGACTGATTATTTATCTTTGCATAGGTTCTTGTCATGATCGCTATTAGTTTTTCCTACAGCACCAATGAGATTGTTGCTTACTTACCATCAGGAACAACATCATTATCGGCAGTTGCTTCTGGTTATATTATATTGATGTTTGCCCAGGTAAACCTTTTTTGTTCCAAAAAAAAAAGAGAAAAAATCAGGCTAATAGAACTCCTAGTTTGTATGGATTTTTTTATTTGGCGTCCATCACGAAATCCCTTTACCCGGTTCATTTGGGGATCACTGTGCTACTTATCCAAACACCACACCTTTTCAAAAAAGTCATAATCCTGCCATGGTATATGGCAATCCTGCAATCATAGACGTTCCTGTGCCCACCTATCCATCATCTATCCACACACATCCTTCCTATCCTCCTCCACCTCATGATGGAGTGCCCATCTTTGTGAATTCCCATTCTGAAAATACTATATTCGTGACGCCTAATGTAGACTATCTTATTCCAGTTACAGCCATCCATAACTGTAAGTGTGAATGGGTGAAACTCTTATTATTTGGCTCTAATAATAATGGACTTCTTTTCTCTTTCTTTTTATAGATCATGGGAATTCTGACGATCCTAGCGAGTTATCCTTTTCTAAAGGAGAAACTTTATATGTACATGAAAAAAAGGGAAGTTGGTGGCAAGCGAAAAAGACAAATGGCCTTATTGGGATGATCCCGAGCAACTATGTAAGAGTATTTTAAATATTTGATTCATAGATATCTAAATATATAAATGTATTCTCTTTTTCTTTATATAGGTTACTGATAAAGTGTAAAACTTGATAAAGCAAAGAACAACAAATATGTATATCGCCACTTTTTTTATCTTGTTATCTTTATTGTCGTTCCAGAATGGAAACTTTATTTTTTTTGTACAAAAATCAAAAAATAAAATGTATAGTTTGTAGTAGACCACCACAGTTAGTGTTAATGGGGTAAATATAAAGATAAAATATAAAGCTGCTATGAAAGCTTTGTATTTTTTTTCCTGACTTGTTTAATATTTAAAAAGCAAGATATTCAGATGTAATCTAAATATGCATCTGA
>VCJH01002473.1:0-11138 GCA_024140565.1 Backusella australiensis | reverse complement strand
TTTTTTTTTTTTTTTTTTTTTTTTTTTTTTTTTACTTTATGGTACTTTCTATTCATTATTTGTGTTTGTTTAAGAGTTTTACTTTAGTGCGTGTGAAAGAAAATCAATTTAAGGTGACACGATGTGTCAATTTAACCAATGAGACTTTGAATGTAGTTCAATGGAGGAGTTTGAGCTATATTCGACTTGAAAATAAAATGTAGATATATATAATCATGGAATGAACTCTTCTATTACTTTTATTCTTCTCTTCTTGCTTTTCATCTTTTGTATAAACACTCAATAATCATTCACTTTTTTTTATATTTATATATTTTTTCATTACACTAAAATAATATCAAATTTATCAGTCGCCGATTGATTTCTTCTCTCTCTTTCCTTTTAGTTTTTTGTATTGGTTCAATATTATGGATAAAAAATTATCAAAAACCATTATTTTATCGATGTATAATGAAAAAAGGGGAAACAAGATGCCGTGACAATAGAAAGTTCAAGATACTGTAACAATAGAAAGTTCTTTGCCCCAGGTGTAATCTTCATATCCCCAATGTTCTATGTGGACGAAAAACCTAGTTGATATTCATAGACTACATGGATATATATTTAGATTACGATCGGGGTTAATAATGATACTAGCTCATGACCTTTTGCTTTCATAGCTTTCTCTTGTTCCTGAACAGCGAAATGATGTCCTGGGCAAGTTGATAACGTAATGGATAGTCTGGATTATGTGAGACACGGATAATAGCTTACTCTGTCGTCCTTGATTTCTTTGCCAATCAATTAAATTAAAGTCATTAGCACATGTAACACAGCTACCTTATTTTTCTATAGAGTAACATCCAACGTACATCTCACCCATAAAGAGACGACATCAATTTGTTTCCGTTACAGAAATGTGGAATAGTTTACAATTTGTAATCATAAATACTTTGCAGCAAATAATGGATTAGAAAACAGGTCTTTTTTTAAAGATGATACCTGGCCGATACCGCCTAGTTATTCGATATTTAGACTCCATTCTGTGGGATATGAAAAGCGGTACTGAACTGAACTGAGCAACAACAACAAAATAAAAGCCGAAGCAAAGTTTGTGGAGATAATGATGAATGATGCTTATGGTTTTCCTTGATGGATTGTTGCAACACCAGATGATTATCTTATCTTTAAATTTTTCTTTTTTCTCGTGACATCATTTTTTCATGATTGAGTTACAAAACTTTTTTTATTTGCTCTGTCTTTTATGGTGACAAGGGTTGTCATTTCCTTTCTTGGGAAACCAGTTAGATCTTTTTAGCGTTTAACATGCGTGCAAGCCTGGGACCCCCTGCATGATTGTCTATTCTCCATCAATCATCATGAATTGAAAGGCAGATTTTATTTAACCGCGCTTTAATATAAAACGCTTCGATTTAAGTGAGGCCTTTTTAAGCTTTTTTTTTCTCTTCTTTTTTGTTTTTTCTTTACCTTGTAAACACAAAAAAGATGTCTTCCATCCGTGCTTTCACCTCTTTCACCAAGGTGAGATTATGAACAATACGAAATACTTAAAAAATATGACAATACAATGGCATTCAGGGATTATTGACAATCCTTTCTTTTTTTTTTTCATCTATATATCAATAGGCTGCTGCTCGTCAGTCATCTGCCCGTTTCGCACCTGCTGCCGCTATTGGTGCTACTCGTGCCTATTCTTCCAAGACCAAGGTTCGATACAAAATCAGTTTTGTTGTATAATATATAATGTACTAATTATTTTGCCATTGTGTACAATCGAAATAGTCTTTGAAGGAGCGTCTTGCTGAAATCATCCCTGAAAAGCAAGCCCAGGTCAAGGAATTCAAGAAGGAAAATGGATCCAAGGTTCTTGGTGAAGTCACTCTTGACCAAGCTTATGGTGGTATGCGTGGTATTAAGGGTCTTATCTGGGAAGGTTCCGTTCTTGATGCTGAGGAAGGTATCCGTTTCCGTGGTTTGACCATCCCCGACTGTCAGAAGGTTCTTCCTGGTGCCGAAGAAGGTGGTGAGCCTCTTCCCGAATCCCTCTTCTGGTTGCTCGTTACTGGCGAAGTCCCCACCCACGACCAAGTCAAGGACCTCTCTGCTGAATGGGCTGCCCGTGCTCAAATTCCTGAATTCGTTGAGGAGCTCATTGACCGTTGCCCCAAGACCCTCCACCCCATGTCCCAGTTCTCCCTTGCTGTCAATGCTCTCCAGCACGATTCTCAATTCGCCAAGGCTTACTCTGAGGGTATCCACAAGTCCCAATACTGGGATTCTACCTTCGAAGATACTATGGACTTGATTGCCAAGCTTCCTAACGTTGCTGCCCGTATCTACCGTAACGTCTACAAGGATGGTAAGCTCCCTGCCATCGAAGGTGACAAGGATTACTCTTACAACTTCTCCAAGCTCCTTGGTTTCGAAGATAACAAGGACTTTGTCGAATTGATGCGTCTTTACCTTACCATCCACTCTGATCACGAAGGTGGTAACGTCTCTGCTCACACGTAAGTAAACAAATGAGTAAAAAGTATGTATTTCATCTTTTGCCTAACCCCTCTCTTCATCATCAATAGCACTCACTTGGTCGGTTCTGCTCTTTCTGATCCTTACCTCTCTTTCGCCGCCGGTTTGAACGGTTTGGCCGGTCCTCTTCACGGTTTGGCTAACCAGGAAGTCCTCCGTTGGACTTTGAAGTTGAAGGATTCCATTGGTATTGATGCTTCTGAGGAGCAAATCAAGAAGTACCTTTGGGATACCCTTAACGGTGGCCAGGTCGTTCCTGGTTACGGTCATGCTGTCCTTCGTAAGACCGATCCTCGTTACACTGCTCAGCGTGAATTCGCCTTGAAGCACTTGCCCGATGATCCTCTCTTCGGTTTGGTTTCCAAGTTGTACCACATTATTGTAAGTATTTGGATTTATTGTTGGGGGCGGGAAGGCATAAATAGTTTTATTGTGGGGCTGAAACAAAGGGATGTGATTAGTCGAGTATCAAATTCTAATTTTTTTTTCTCTTTTCCTTCTTAGCCTGGAGTTCTTACTGAGCACGGTAAGACCAAGAACCCTTGGCCCAATGTCGATGCCCACTCTGGTGTCCTCCTCCAATACTATGGTCTCACTGAGCAAGATTACTACACTGTTCTCTTCGGTGTTTCTCGTGCTCTTGGTGTTACCTCTCAGTTGATCTGGGATCGTGCTCTTGGCATGCCGTAAGTATAATTTAATTATTATTTTTTTGTTTCATCTCTAGAATACTAATTGATCCTTTTTTTTTTTATCACAGTTTGGAAAGACCTAAGAGTTTCTCCTCAGCACATCTCATGAAGCAATTCAACTTCAAGAATTAAAAAAGTACTACTATGTAAATAATTATAAAGGAATAAAATAACTATATGTATTCAATTTTGACCATACCAATCAAAACTACGTAAAAGTGATGTTTTTGTTTGATCTTAAAAGTTAATGATAAATGTTGAATTTAACTCGAAAATAGTGGATAAAATGAGAATTGATGTAAATGAATTAACAACAGACGACGAAAATCCCTTTTTCTACTTTGACATTTCTTTCCTACTTTTTGTATCAGTATCTAAAGGCATATAAAAAGGTTCATGTTCTGACCAATAGGCTTTTTTGAAAAACGAGTTAAATGTGTCTTACAAGATTATTACACCTTTAAATACCTTTGAATGAATAAAGACTTCAAATCCTGTAAAAACTAGCCCAATATTTAAATGACTTTAAATGCAAAACCAGTTTTAGGATGAGGTTGAGAGAAAAGCAAGGTTTGTCAAAGTCATTTTTACATTTATAAAGTTCGAGCGTTAGCAAATGGTTTTGCTAAATAATCAAGCACATTGTCTAGATATCAAAATGCACACGTTTAAAAAGGATGCCATATATGAAAGGAGTGATTTTCTTATTTATTTAAAAAGATGATATAAAAGATATGAAAATATCAAGTAGAAAAAAAAATATACAGCAGATGAAGTTAATCATAAGAAAAAGAAATAAGTATATGTATAAAAATTTAAGAACGAATTGTTAAGGTGTCTTTGATTCACATGTCGGGGTCAAGTAGGACTGTTCTCATTTGTAGAATTTGAAACAGTAGCTTGTTGCATGAGAATGAGCTGTTGAAGTTGGTCAGGTGTTAATCCAGAAAATCGCATTGGATTAGAACTATGAACAAAGGATGATGCATGATTCTGTGTTTGCATCCAAGGCGGATTGGATGCAATATGCTGCTGCTGCTGCTGCTGCTGCTGCTGACCATTTGGTAGTATGGGTCTCGCGACTTTAAGTAACATGTCATTATTTTTAATAGGAGCACTACCGAATGATGTACTTGATTCTTGCTGTCGTGAGAGGTAAACCTGGAAAGGATCTCTTCTTGAGGTGAGTTGTTGATTTGGTATCGAACTTGAATTGGAGGGTTGGGAAGTAGCAGGTTCATCCTTGTCACTTTCCATCGCCTTTTTATCACTTAGTGAATGACGACGCTGTCTTTTATTGATAGTTGGATTTCCAACATTTGCTGTAGCAAAAGTAATTGGCCTTCCACCAGATCCACCACCACTCGTTTCAATGCTTGTACCAGTATTCAAGTTGGGAGCAATACTGATTTTTCCATCGTTTGTTGATCGTTTTCCAATCAATCCCATTGTGCTTCCCACGCCATTATTTCCACTATATAATCTATTCTGGACTAGTGATGATGATCTGCTCTTCATACCTCTACCCACACTACTGTTTGCAGATAGCTGCGTGGTATTGAATGCGCTGGACCCTGTCGTACCAACTGTAGTAGCACTACCGCTTCGATTTCTTTTTCGAATTACATCTGTTTTCAAACTCAATGGTCTTACAACGCCGTGTAATTTCAGGAACAACCCGCATGCATTACAAAGAGGCTTTCCTTCAGAATTTCTTCTCCACAAAGGTGTAGTCGTTGTACCGCAATTTGTACATTGGGTTATTCCGGCATCTTTTTTTATGTTTTTTTCTGTTTGTTTAATTGTTGGTGTGATGTTGTGACCGGCGGTATCGCCCGATGGAGGTGACTCAGTTAAACCTGGGAAAATAAAGTCAGCATGTACATAAAATTTATATACAAGTATTTTAAAAATATATAATTTATATACGCCTTTATAAAATGCGCTTTCATATGTGTTTTCATTCACACACACACATTAAATATGTGCTTTATTATGGATAATGTTATTACTTTGCTTACCAAGATTAGAAGATGAAGTACTCGACAGACTAGGTGAAGAGGATGTAGATTTATCAGCAAGCTGAGCTGAGCCGATTTGTGAATCCTGAGTTGAGGGAATCATGCTACTTTTATTATTACTATCGTTGTTGGATGGTAATAAAGTTCCGCCAGAGTAGTATGTTTCAAGGATTTCTTCGAAACTCATTGCGCCTGCGTTTGTATTAAATGAATTATATTTTTGTTCTTGAGGGATGCTTGGGTTGGTTATAGCTTGAGGGTATATACTGTGAAATGAATAATTGTTATAGTCCGTTTCTTTCATGTCTATATCATTCGGAAGATCAACAGGAATTGTTATGCTATTGCTACTGACATGTGAAAAAAAAGAAGTTTTCATCTCATTGGACTTGATGTTTGTTTTATAAACAAGATAAAGTTAAGTCCAAATATCCACAATTGTAA
The DNA here is from genome assembly GCA_024140565.1 of Backusella australiensis. NCBI lineage: Eukaryota > Fungi > Mucoromycota > Mucoromycetes > Mucorales > Backusellaceae > Backusella > Backusella australiensis. The sequence continues at coordinate 5,452 of VCJH01002473.1, read as the reverse complement.
AATAAAATATGCAATTGGTAGTTACCTTTTCAAAAGGTGGCGATGGCGATGATGCACGTGCAGAGCCATGAACAAGGACATTTTTATTTAAGTGATTTACAGAATGTTGTGAAGACTGGAAAGACAATGCATTATTTCCCATAAAATCGATAATATAAGGTGGAGCTGAAGAAGATAATAGACACACAGTATCATCAGGCGGAGGGGGTGAAGATGCTGCATGGCTCGCATCAATCGCCATGGGCTCTGTTTCCTTGGGTGATTCATGTTGGGGCAATTGTTTTTCAGCTGCTCGTTTTTTATTCAAAGTCATGGCCATCATGCGCCAGGTTAAATTTTCCAGTCTTGATCCATTAGGCAAAGTATCCTTCGCTTTTGTGTAAAGCCGCCACACTTGCGTAGCAAGCGGATCCTCGTCGCTCTCTTGGTCGCTTTCTTGTTTATCAATTTCTCCGGCTGACGGTTTTCTTGGGGGAAAGAGTGAGTCCGACAATAGGGAAGCTGCAGTTAAACGAGGGGATTGAACATTGCTAGTTAGTTGAATGCTTGGCCGTTTATTTTCGTATGAAGTAAGACTATCCATGGCATATCGCAATTGAATAGTAAAAGACGCTAAAATAGTTGGTATTTATTGATATATATAGATAGATATAATATATATATATAGTGTAGTATTTAAGCTATCAATGTAAATGAAATAAAAAGTAAAAAAAGGAGAAAAATAAAGTAAGCACAGGCAATAAAAAGAAGGTCGCAAGGAAAATGGACAAATCACGTCTTAGCGGACAATCAACCCATATTTCATGTGAACAAAAAGTCACGCTATGCACCTTTTGTCTCGGTCTCCCTCACTCATTCAGCTCTCTCTTTTCTCTCTTTCTTTTTCGCTTTTTTTACCTTTTTTATCTAAAGTCAAAATGGATAAACTTCCTGACGAGCTTATTTTACGCATCTACAATCTTTTATCAAAAGATATCAAACAACTAAACCACTTGAGCCAAGTCTCTACTCGTTTTTTTAGGTAAAATAGCACTTGAAAATATAAATAAACAAAAAACATAAACAAGCTCATTACAAATACAATAAACTCAATTGTTATAATACGTTATATATAGAATCAGTCAGAATCCAAAGTTGTGGTATCTTTCATTCAAGGAGAACTACCCACAGTGGTCAAACTGTATCGACTACACAACAGAAGAAGGACAGCTCATTAACTGGCAGGCTTTTGTAACACACCTTGCCAATCAGCACCAAAAAATTCAGCATTTCCAGTTTGACTTTGTTGAAGAAGTCGAGAAATACCGAAAGCGAAAGTTGTCCCAAGGCGAACAAGACAACTTGCTTCAACTAAAATACAGAAGGGTGGACGAGCACAACAATACTGGCAGATCTAATGAGCCACTTCGAACTCATTTGCCTCCCTTTCGCTCAAGAGCCTTTTTTATACCGAAACGCATGGAAGAAGATCCTTTCTGGATCCAGGATCCATTAGTAACTGACATTGATGCTGTGACACACACTGGAGTTGTAGCTACAGGGAAGCATAGGAAGAATTGCAACAGCATCTATCCACGCTCTGAACACAAGATATTGTTCTGGGAGTATCCATCATGGCGACTAATAAGAACGTTTGAATTGAACCTTACGCCGCCTCGCTTGGCTTGTCAAATCATAGGCATCCAATCTATTCGCATGCCCAATCCCAGCGGTAAAGGCACCCACAAAGTGCGCTTCTTTACGCTTGCTGTTGGCGTCCCGCTTGACCACGGTGTCGATCCCAACGCTGAAGATAGACCCGACTTCTGGAAGTTTATCCTGGTGTATCGCTTGAATGACGACGGATCCACCCAATGCATTGCGAATGTAAAAACAGGAAACGAGTTTTTGGGCAGGGAAGTTTTTCTCTTTTCAGACACTTCGTGGGCTCAATCAAGTGATGGCGAATGGAATCCCGATCCCGCCGCGGATAAACTTCAGGACTGGATAAAGACCATCTCACCATCGAACGCCAATTACGATCCTTGTCACACCGTATTCCTACTCGCTATCGGCATCCAATTTGAGGCTATTTCGGGATGTGTCCAGCTTGCCAAATTTGATATACGCAGCAAAGACACTAGCCTGATGGACCCTGCCAGTGCTCCTGTTATATGGGAATACTTTAACGGCCACATCACCCCCGGAAACCCTGCCATGCCTTTATTACCGCCAAGGTCCAGTTCACCAACAGACATGATTGCTACCATCATTCTGGGTCAGTGTGTGAGTTGTATGATACATTTCAAGTATCCGCCTCAATTGAACCATCTAATCTGTACAGGAAGTTATAGAGAGGACGAGCTTTCTGTCTATGACTGGCGATTTGGCGTAAAAGTAGGTACTTTGCCTTGGAAATCCATGGACAAATCGGTGCCGCCTCGTTTGAGCCAGGATGATATCGTAACGGACAACAACAACAACGAAGCAGATCAAGACATAGCGGATCACCTTCCCGATGTGAGACCTTGGGGATTAGAGTCGGCCTTTGTCTTACCTACTTACTGGTCAACTAATGCGATGCCTGCGAATTATCTGGCTGAACGAGGTTTCCGTCTGATTGCTGTAGGTGACAACCGCAGTGACAATACCAAAGATAAACTCGAGATTAAAGTGTGGGATATTTCCTATCTATTAAAAGCGACATGGTTCCCCTTGATCAAAGACGATCTAGAGGAAGATGATGATTTAGTCGAGTATGCAGATTGGTCCCATCGCTTTCCATGGTGGAGACGAGGCACAAAGATCCTACGAAAGCTGGCGCTACAAATGATGTTGCAAGAAGATTTAAACTCAAGAGAAGAGAATGGCCCTCCTTTACGATTGAAATCAGATGTTCATTTACCATATTCACCACCTGTTGGCTTTGAATCGATGATCTTGACCCATACATTCGGAAAATGCGAAGACGAGGATCCGTTTATTCCAGTAAAATACACTGCTTACAATGTACTCAATACATCTTTATTTCTACTCACCGAGGACGGCAAAATCACTGTGATGAATATAGAGACCGGAGAAGTCATTAGTAAAATAGAAAATGCTGCAGCATCACCCATTGAAATCGGCCCCCAAAGACGGATAAAGGGCATTGATGTAAACGTGATTGGTGGATCCGAAGTCGTCGTAACAAGTAGAGAAGGGTTGCTTCGGGGTGTTGTATCATGAGTGCATTGTTCTCGAGGTGAAAACAGCAGCAGCATTAGCAACTGCAACAAAAATACCCATATGTAAATTTACTTCATTTCCTCTCTACGGCATAAATAATATTCTCTGATCGTATGTAGACCTTGTGCTTTCTTTTTCTTTTATCCGCTTTTTTTTTTAATCAAAAGTTTCTTTGCTTTCACGGCTACAAAACTTGGTCTATTTAATATCCCCTCACTTTTTCATGCAAAAAAAAAAATGTCAATAGCTTTTCTCTTCCATTCTCTCATCCTTAAATTATATTATCTCCTTAATAAAATGAAAGAAAACCAGAACGAGATTTTAATCATAAACGTTTATACGATAAATCAAACATCTGTTATATTTTTTTTAGGTTTCAGCCATTTCACAAGAAAAATGAGTCAAAATTTTACTTCGTTTTCTGCAAAGCTGTAACACAAGGGAGAGACAATCAGGTGGGGACCAATTATAATTACCTTTATTAACTTAGACTGTTAGGTCCCAAGAATGAAAAGGCTAAACAAAAGAAGTTCCTTTCCTTTTACAGATAGACCTGGAGATCTCTTTCTCTCTGTTTTTTTTTCCTTTTTTTAACAAAGCGTTCGATTATTGGATCATGTTTAGACTGATGTGTAATGTCTATAACTGCGGTCTAACTTTTAAAAGTGCTTGTATACTTTCTATTTATTCCATGTCTAACTTATCAATCCTAGTTTTTTGGGCGTATTGTTGGTCTGGTGATAAAACCTCGGCAGCGGACCGGATCATCTTTTTCATTAGAAAAATGAAGCTCCATAACGTTTAAGCCATATCACAATAAAGCTAAGGCTATTCATGTTTTTCTCATACAACATGGTTTGGGAATAGACTTTGTTACCAGATCTGATTCAGATCAAAGCACAAGCCCTGATTTCAATAGATAAGGTGCAACTTTCGGAAACAACAGGAGATATTCCATTCTCATGTATCACTATATTAGTGGCGATTCCCCAAACAAAAGGTTCATTATTATTAACAATAGTAAATCATTGGTTGCTCTTGCTTTATTAATTTTAATATATATATATATATATATTCCCAGGGTCTGTGCTTGCTGTTTTAAAGCTCACACAGGACTCAACACTACTACAATAAATAAAGTTTTATTTTAAGGCAATTTGTAACACCATCAAGACAATCATCTATGCTTTCCAACTTTTTTTTTCTTTTTTTCGACAGCAGTTATTTATTTATATGGACTTTTCGGATCATAAGTACATAACTTATTGTAAAAATGACATTTAGTCAACTCATTTATTTCGGATATTATCGAGACTATCATATAGTGGTAGTGTGGGTAATGTTTTCAACAGATGCTTTAATAGTGCTGGGAACGGAATTAATTTTTTATTCCAAAAGAGGTGTTGAATAGTTGATCTCTAAAGCATCGAGGGTTCCAAAAACAGGGCGTAGAACTCGCTATCATATGGGGGGGGTGTTGTCACAATTCGTCATATTCCTCCAGGATGTACGAATGACATTATTGCTGAACATCAATAAAATACATTAAGAATTCTTTCTAAAACAATTCATTTCATACAATAGCGATAATTCATTTACAAAAGTTTTTTTTACTAACTATCTATTATTTGAATAAAACATAATTATACTATTTATCTGTTTATTTTGGAATTTATCATAGAGGAACAGCACAATTTATTATAGATACATTGACCATGAAATAATACAACAAGTAATAAATATAATTGAAAAATAAAACCATTAATGGCTACAGTTTTGAGCCATTTTCACTTTGCTTGTTTTTGCAGAAAAAAAAAAGATGATATAAGCACATCAAAACCAAGTACTTTTCTTCTATTATCGATTTGGATTTCATCCCCCTCACGCTGTAAAGTGTTACATTTGTAACTGTCGGTGAGTGTGAAAACCACTTCTCTGCTTCGCTTAGGCAGAGGATTAAAACTGGAACCACCTACATGCTATAACGTGTTACCAAAGTAACTGTCAGTGATGTGGAAACCACTTCCCGTAAAGCAAACCACAAGCCATTCCAATTGTGTATGGGGGGTGTGCCGTCTATCCGAGGATAATAGAATAGTGTACCCATCCTTGATATGTATACCAGTTTTTTCTTCCCAAGAATAAAGAGAAGAGAATCAAGCGTAAGCTGCTTCCATTGCTTTTTGTTTTGTTTTGTTTTGTTTTGTTTTGTTTTGTTTTGTTTTGTTTTGTTTTGTTTTGTTTT
>VCJH01002471.1:43371-57382 GCA_024140565.1 Backusella australiensis | reverse complement strand
AACAGAGAGTTGAATGATTCATAAATTTTCAGTAGTGATAAAAATATCTCTATTTGATTGTTCATCATTTATTCCTTTTTTGTAAATTCATATAAGCATGTAAGAATGCAAAACAAATCAGTTCCCATTCCCTAATCGTGTGGACGCTATATTCATCAAACCATTCGGTATTTGAGTAGTTTTCATAGAAAAAGTAGCTAATCATTCACATGATTGGCAATGCTGTCGAGAGAACTTATAAATAAAATTATTTTGCATTAAAATCAATCAATATGGTACTTTTTATGTCCTTCTCTTTTGAGATTTTAAATAGGTATTTGCTCTTTAGCGTCTAGAAAGCCTAGAATGTATTTGCCTCACCTCAACAATATTCATACCATTTTTACTCTTTTTTTTTTAAAGAACAAAAGAATAAAGAGTGTCCTATCATCGACTTTGATTATTTTTTTTATCAGCATTCCATATTTTTTTTTACTTCCTCTGGGATTGATAACAAAAGAGAAATGCTGATTCCATCAGTTCCTTTACCCGTAATCATCCAGTTCGAGTTTAATCTCTTCAATTTATCAAATTGTCGTCAGGCTCACGTAACTGTTCCAGAACCCAAACAAATGTGTATATAAAGGCTTTTAAAAATTCTTTTCTTTTCTTCCTGTTATAACATCATTTTCAATCATAAACATCTTACAAAGGAATGCCTGTTTCTCTGGCCCTAATCCTGGTCTTGACTTAAGCTACAGTAAAATTATGTGGCGTTGATTCTCATGTGCTTCCTTGTTCAAAGGCTAACTGTTTGGTTTTGATGATCCAAAATGCTTTTACTAAAAGGTGCTCCATTACTTAAGATGGATTGGTAAGTTAAAAATATCTGCTGCTTTATCCAAAAAGTCATTTTATTCAAACAAGTCTATTTTTATAATGAAGACGATACTTCTAATTCTACACTGCTCAGACTCTGGATCTTGCTACTTGCTACTTGCTGCTTGTTTTGTGGTTCTTGGTTTTCGGCTACTATCTGGTAAAAGGCAAGATCTTTGGCTCCATTTTATCTACAGGATCTGATCACTTTTTCTGACATCATTCTTCAATTAATTAGGATTACGTGGGCAAGAGTTTATTTGGTAATGTTTATATATGAATTGTTTTTTTTCTATACGTTTGATGAGTCACCGTTATTATTTTTCAAGTAGCACAGATAGATGAAGTAGTGTCAAGAGAGAGAAGGTTTCTCAAGTTCATGGTTTCTTTGTATCTACTGCTGTCCTGGCTTTCCACTTAGGTTCCCTGTCCTGAATAGAAGGTTTAATACACTGGCGTTCTCTTTGGTGGTTGTTGGTTCTACTTTTCTCTCTCTCTCTCTCTCTCCTTTTCTCTTAGCACTACTTCATCTATGAGTACTCTCTTTGGTGGCATTAATGCATAGTGACTAGCCAATCTGGCGACTTGACTCTAGTCTTGCGCTTGCAATGGTACCTATCACTTGAATGTGTTTTTGCTGCCTCCATTCGGCTATTTAATCCGGGCCAGTTGTCGCTGGCTACTGACCGTAAGGTCGGTTGTGACCAGTCCAGAATACACGTCGTGGTAGGTATCACTTTTTCTTTAATAAAAATTACCATATATGGAACTACCACATCTCGTAGTGTTCCTTTATAATTAGAAGTGGTACAAGCATTTTCTTTTCTTCTATTCTTTATACACAAGAATAATATGGGTTATCAATTTTCAGCTATCAAAAATAAGGTTTCACATAATAACAGACAATGGTGAGAAAAAGCGCGCTGAAATGACAACTACTCTTTTTTGGCTTCCTTTTGATATGACTTTATCTGTTTTGTTTTATGCATAACCTTTATAAATAAAGAGAATTATACCAAGATTATAATAATTTAGACTAATTATGTGCACCATTTTAACCATTGACAATAATGAGCATGGGGAACTGCTGGCTTTTGTCAAACGTTCCACTCAATTGAATTAACCGCCGCTTCCACTCAACTTTAGTTTTTACTGTTTTACTTTTCAAAGGAATAAATTCGAAATTTCAAAAATTTGTAAGCGTTATCTTTAAATCGAGCACTCATAACACATATAAGCTGTTCATTTTCATCCTCGATACTTTTAAAAATCAGTAAAAAAGTATAAAAACGCAGAAGAAACTCTGTAAAGAAAAAAAAAAAGACGTCCCTCTAAAATAAGATTTTTCATATTGGGACACGAGCCAAATTGTTTTCCTTTTTTATTTTATTTGGTAAAAATAAAAATATTTTTTTTTCTTGCTTTCTCTCTCTTTCTCTTTTCCTTTTAACTTGTTTAATAAAAAAATGTCGATCAACGGTACTGATTGGAAGGAAAACTTCGATTATGAAAGTGGTCCTGTTATTGATGGTAGAAAGTACCATAATGTCGAAGACTCCACATATTGGTTACCAAAGGACGAAGATGAGCAGCTTCGCTTGACAGGTGTAAGTATTTATTACTGAAAAAAAAAATATACGTCAGCCTGAATTTCATATAATATCTAGGTTCACTTTTCCATTAAGAAAATGTTCGAAGGGTAAGGTCATATAGTGAAATCATCACTTTTTTTTTTTCTAAATGGTTATTTCGTTCACAGTAATTTGTTTCCCGAGGCATATGAGTTCACTAGATTTGATGAAGGAGTTAAGTGTCTTGATATTGGATGCGGTCCTGGTAGTTTCGTTATGGTAAGTTGATCATATTATTTCTTTTTCCTTTGTTGATTATTTTGTTAGGACATGGCTGTTGAAAATCCCAAATCCTACTTCCATGGCATTGATATTGCGGCTATGTTTGAGAACCAAGTAAAGCTCAACAATACAGAATTCAGTCTAGGAAATGTTCTTAAAGGTTTACCTTTCCCCGATAATTCAGTTGATTTTATCCACATGCGACTTTTATTGGCCGCCCTTCGTAAAGATGAATGGCCAGTAGCAGTGAAAGAAGCTTTCAGAATTTTAAAGCCAGGTGGAGGAATTCAGTTGTGTGAATATTTAGCCAGAGTAAGTGCATACATGTAGAAATCGTAATTAATTGAATTGGATTAGCTGAAGCTCTACATACACTATTAGGAAACTGGAAATGATAATTGTAGACATGTAAAGCGTACAAGTATGTATAGGAAGGATGTTGTTTTGATTGGCCCAGATTCGGTATTTATTTCTTTTATACCAACTAGTTTTCGAAATGATGAGAGACCATAATCAAGTACCAGAAGCTGGTGATATGCTTGAAACATGGATCAAAGAGGCTGGATTTGACCATATCAAGACAGAAACTCGTTCAGTTGATGTGGGAGGTAATAATAAAAGTTTTTTTTTCTTATTCACTAAAAAAAAGTTATTAAAATATGGGTTCATGCTAGGTGAGGGCTCGTATGCTAAGCAATGGCTGTGGGTTTGGGAGCAAACTGTCACTTCTTCCTTCCCTCATGTTGGTCCTATTCTAGGTGTAGAAAAAGAAAAATACAAAGAATATATTGAAAATCATTTGAGAGAAATGGTAGAATCCCATGGAGTTATTTCATTCACTAGAAGCATTGGACGTAAGCCTTTGGAATAGATTCAAAGTCATATCAGAGTGATTATAAACCAACAAACGTATACCTCAAAGCAATAGTTAGAAACAATACTGTAATAAAAAGTTTTTTTGTTTAAAAGAATCAAAACAAGCACTCTACGATTTCTTTTTTAGTTTTTAAGTTTGATATGAAAATAAGTGTGTATTGATTAATAAAGACGTGCACAGGATAATTTTGTGTCCCAAATTTTTAGTGGTATGTGTCAGCATAAATATTCTTTCAAAAATTCCTTAAAACTGGATGTTTCTAGCCTTTTCTGGTGAAAATAGCACATCAATGTTTACTCATGTCAATTTAATAGATGGAGGTTTAGATGAACAACTTCAAATGCCTTGCAAAAACGAAAAAGCAATCTAGGGTACTATATCATATTGAAATTCATAGTCGTGAGAATATCGAATTGATACTGGGCTTTATAATTTGTCTTATGTAATAGGAGATAAGAAATAATAATAAATATTTGGTTTAACGAAACTACTTCTGTCAATAATAGTAAATATACCTATTTTCGAATCATATGTAATAATATCCTTGGTCAATAATATTAAATACCATTATAATTATTGAGGATTAATTAAGAGGAAACACTTCAAAAAATCTATAAAAAAAAAAGCTGTTATCATTGCTCAGCGGAATATTAAAGCCATGATGATACAGAGTGCATGGATCAGGTCCAAATCTAAAACTTCGAAAACACATAATTTATTTTTGTAACACCAAAACCATTGTGCCAAAAAGAGAGAAAAAAGGCTTGATGGGACTGCAAGATATTATCTTATTCAGACTATAATCGAAGTACTTCTCTTATGGTGCTCTAATAAATCATTATAAGAATAGATAATTAAAGGAGATAGGACGTTATCTCATAATCAAGCTCTCACCGGATTATGCATACTGCTTTTTAGGTAGAAACTTCGAAATCTTTAATCGATCATTTTTCTATGAAATTTAGAAATAAATAACAATTGTTCTAAAAAAAGGAGCTTATGGAGGGAACTATCCCTGGGCAATTTTTGGAAGGAGTACTTATTATATTGGCTCTTCTATCTTTAATACTCTATACAAACTCCAATTAGCACATATAACTCTGTTACCAATTTATTATATGACTTTCAAAGCTTATATTTTTGAAAAGTCATATTACAATAACAAAGTATGTAGAGTTATTCAACTTTTCCGATAACAGTTCCTCATCTCTTATTCTTATATATCACGCTGACGATTCGTAAAATCAGTGTATCATTCATAGATTAATATATAAGTATAAATATATAATAGACTAGTTTTTAAATACATTACATAGTTAATTAAATAAATGAATCAATAATCGAAAATGAATAACATTATAAATTTTCAAAGCGTTTAGTATAGTTTAATAAAAATATAAAAATAATGAATAAATGCAGTAATATTATCTAAACGCTTTATCCATTTCTTTATATCCCATTCATTACGTAAAAAACCACATTAACAAAACCTCAATGAGAAGAAAGAGCGTCTCTTTGGTGTAGCATTCTGCTCTGTTACGGAACGGTCCTGGCCATTTTTCTTTTTTCTTTCGCTATTACCTACTGCTACTTCTGGTATGGTTGCTATTGTATCAGTTGGTGGTTCTATGACTGACGAATATTGCAAAGGTTTAGGTGGGTATTGGCGTGATACGATGTTGGATATCTCTTCTGGATTTGTTGCCATAACAGCAGCGGCTTCATCCTTTTTGTGAACAGAGTTACTGTTTTGACTTAATCGTTTCTTCAAGAAGGTCGAGGATTTACGGAATAAGTTTGACGAAGATGAAGTAGGTTCATCATCGTCTCCGCTTTCTTGCCTTGTTTGCTCGGGTTCCGATGGGACGGTAGAGGACACAATTGAACATGACGTGAAGGTGTTTTCGGTACTTCGTTGTGGTAATATCGAGACACTTGTTTCCAGAACTTCAGCCTCTGTACTGGTACTATCATTGGGATTTTTATTTTCATTATCTGTTGAAAGTGTCTGTCTCTTTTTATCAAATTGTTGGATTAAGTCATTAGAAAATGTATCTAACGATAGATCTAAAATTGGAGGTGACCAGAGTTCAAACTTATTGCTTTTATCCATTTCGAAATTAAATATATTATGTTATATAATAGCTTACAATATACTTTAAGCGTACTTTTGAAGAAAAATAAAGTAAAATCAAATAAACCTGAATAGAAAAAAAAATGAAAGAAAGGAAAAAGGGAAAAAAATAAAAATAAAAATAAAAATAAAAAATAAAAATAAAAATAAAAAAAAAAGGTAAAAAAAAAAGAAAAACAAGGGGAGAGTATGTTGCAGGAGATGTATAAGGAGTGCCTCACTTTACATGACTATAACTTGAAACTAAAAAAAAAGTAGTCTATTGTCACACTCGTTTAGATTGAGCAGTGGCAGGAATAAGATTGATGCAACTGAGAGCAAACTCTATATAAAAAACCAACATAATTTCGTAAAATTAAACTTATTATATACACGCTATGTTAATATACGTTTATTTTATCCATTAAAAGAGAGAAGGAACAAATAAACCGAAGAAAGACTTGACAAAGAAACAAAATGATATTTTTGTGCAGGGGAAATAAGGGAAAGGCGCACATTATCCAGACAGAGTAACACAGCATAAAGGAGAGCTGAGTCTTGCTCTCTAAATAAAAATAGCTTTGGAAATATCATCTTTAAAACAGTTGTAGATAGATATTGTGGGCAATTTCTTGACAATGAATGTCCAAAAGTCAGATTTTAGATTGTGGTTGATCTACACTCCTATCTTTAATTTAAGTTGGTATCAGACCCTTAAACGAAAAAAAAATACGTCTGCTTGAGTCCCGTCTATAATTATATATATTATAAAATACTGCATTCAATTGACTTTTTTTTTTATTCCACAGAAATGGTGCTGTGCATGTTGATGGCGTGTTTCTGGAATTAAAACGTATTTATACAAACAGCTTTGTAAATATCAAAATCTAAATACTATAAGCCAATACACAAGCTTTAACCACAATCAATGATAATTTGAAAAATATTAAGTTCATATAAACAAGTTGTTTGATATGTAATTATCAATAAGGAGCTTAGTATGGAACAAAACTTAAATTGTATCGTTTATGAAATCAGTATTTCCTTTAAAGGCAAATGACTCATGTTTAACTTTTTGTGTGCTTTGATGAAAAAATTTACAAAACTATTGAACATTTATTTAAATTATTTACACTTAGAAGATAGTGCAGTTCCATTCCTCGGTACCGGGATCATTGTATCTGACGTTACGTTCACCCAACTTGGCAATGGCATCAAAATCCTCTTGTTCTAAGATGAAGTCTTGGAAGTTTTCGATGATACGGCTAGGAGTGACACTCTTGGGAATAACAGAGACACCTCTCTGGGCAGCAAAAGCAATACAGACCTGTGCGGGAGACTTGTTCAACTTTTCAGCAATAGATTTGATAGTAGGGTCATCAACAATACGGTCTTGACCGTAGACGTTGTTACCGAGAGGAGAGTAAGCTGTGACGACGATTTCGTTCTTCTTACAGAACTCAACCAATTCGGGCTGTTGGAGAGCAGGGTGAAGTTCAACCTGGAGCATAGAAGGACGGATGCGGCAGTTATCCAAGACATGTTGAATCTTTTGAATGTTGAAGTTGGAGAGACCTATAATTTAATGTTAGCTACATTATTTCTTATCACACACTTTTACTTACCAATAGCCTTAACAAGACCCTCATCAACAAGTTCTTCCATTGCCTTCCAAGTTTCAACGGCATCAATTTCCTCAAGTGCGACATTACCATCCTCACTAAAGAATGGACTTAGTATATTGATAATAATTTATATACAATAAGAAACTTACCCCTTGGGGAAAAGGTCGTCCATGGTGGGAACAGCGGGAGTCTCTTCGGGAGCCTTAGCGGGCTAATAATAATAATAATAATAATAATTGATGAGAATAAATTCTAAAAAGAAAATATCAATGACCATAATAGGTGTTGGTACTCACCTTGAATGAGACAGGCCAGTGAATCAAGTAAAGATCAAGGTACTCAAGATCCAAAGCCTTAAGAGAAGCCTTACAGGCAGCCTTGACATATTCCTTACGGTGGTGGGTGTTCCAGACCTATTATTTATTTTATGCTTTTAGAACTTTATTTCTCGAGCCCATGTCTCTCCTTTTGTTTTACCTTGGATGTGATGAAGATTTGGTCGCGGGGGACACCGGATTCACGGATACCTTGAGCGACTTCGTCTTCGTTGCGGTAGACGTAAGCACAATCCAAGTGGCGGTAGTTGTTCTCAAGAGCATACTTGACAGCCTTTCTAACTTCATCAGGTTGAGACAACCATGTACCGAGACCAACTTGAGGAAGCTTAGCACCAGTGTTTAAAGCTAAGCGAGGTTAAGTTAGGACAAGGACTAAATATAAACGATGAAAACACCAACTTACTCAAAGTTCTACCGAGAGACATTTTTTGTTTTGTATTTGAAAAAGTTAAAGATAAGAAGAAAAAAGAAAATAAAATAAACCAAGTTACGCGTTTATATTAGTTTGAAAATGCCACTAAAAAAAAAAGAAGGAAGATTTTTATGGGAATCGCATGAACCTAAAATAAATACCCTTTTGTCCGATTAAATTTAAGCGATTGGCTGGTATAACTCGGGGAATTATAAATCTACGCATGTATATGGCCGAGCGATATTAGATATTACAGCTTAAAATAGTAGTAAATGGCAAAAGGAGACTAAAAATAAAAACGGGGCATTTGTTTATATGCACAAATGTATTTATAATGGTACATGATATATAGATAACGGAGATGCATTCATAAATAACTGTATGCTTTTCAAAAACTGAAATAGCGGAGTTTTTGGAATGACATTCACTTCCAGAGATCTAAAAATGACGAAAATTTAATATTCAAATACTTTGAATGCTATAGTACTAAAATAAACTCTTTAAAATAAGTAAAGATGAAGTGAACGAGTAGATACTTACCTGTTGGTAATTTTTTAGTTTACGAATTCAATTTTTCATAAACACAAGAAGAATGGTACTCTAACAATCAAATTGTGTCTGTGTACGTGTGATCCAAAGTATATATTAGTGGTTCAATCATAAAAGTATTCAAGATGATTAGTTAATCAATAAAATTACTTTTCATGTAGATATATCGTTTGCTTTCATAACTTTAAACCAAGACGCAGCATAGTCGGCTTTCTGATTGTTAGATCAAATATTACAGTTGATATGTGTATCTGAAATCACTTTCATAATTTCAAAGGCAAACCAAATGCTTGATATAAATCGAAGTTCCTGAATTTCATTTCCTTTTTCGTACAGAAACATTGGATAGATGTAATAATGTTTATTTTTAAGTGCCATAAGACATTGTATATTAAATATTAGGAAATTGCATCCAATTCACCTTAGATATATCGAATCATAACGATCATTGAATGATCAACTGAAAGAATCATTAGCATACAGCTTTTTTTAAACAAGACATCAGTTCAAATTGCAGCAGCGATATCTTAAACTCGTTCTTTAGCACAAAAAATTAACATGTGTCACTGTTTTTTTTAGGACCCGTTCCGATTATATGGAAGAGACTATGAATTGATTTAACAATTAAATGAAAAGTACAAGCAAAATATGTATAAATATGACCGAAGTGCGAAAACCTTTTTGGATGAGGAGCTGTAAAGCTGATTTTGAGTTCTCTGTACTGTTTTTTTCAAGAAAATGAGAAAAATATAAATCACAACTCTCGAAATTAGATCAAGAATTTGAGAATGCGTAAATTTACGGGAAAAAGATATTTTTATTACTCAAACGCGTAAAATAAATGATATAGCATCTTTGTGCCGACAAGTAAAAAGCGATATCACAGAAATGATATTACAAAAACATAAAAGCAGTTATAAAGTATAAAAATAACCCAAGGTAGAGCAATTAACAAGCATAGTACAACATATTGTCCATTTTTTCATAGAAAAATGCACTCTTAAAGACACACATTGATTTCTTAAGTAGCCATAGCTCATATTTTCATTAAGACATTTAATTAAACTTTCGCTTGATTTATTTGATATAATGATAATAATAGGAAAAAAGTATATAAATTCAAGCGATATATATTATGCTACTACATGGCTCCACTATCCTTTCAAAGCCTATAGAGTTGATCCGGTTAACACAATACAACCAAACACAATATTTTGACCTTGTCCTTTACCTGTAAACGTTTTTGCATCAAATCTAATTCAGGCTCCTCCTCTTCTTCCTCTTCTTCCTCGTCGTCCATGACAGGGTTTGTATCGAGGGCAGGACCCACAGCACCAGCCTCTCCGAGCATTCCTACAAACGTGAAATGAGTATCTTGACAAGAAGCAAGATCCTTGATCCCATATTTTACCATCTGTAATCTGAAACAAAACTTTGTTGACTTCCTCATCGGCAGCCTCTTCGATATCATCATCGTCCATCATATCCATTGTATCACCAATCATTTCTTCCATAAGACCGGCCTTTGTCATTTCCATTGACATCTGCTGCATGGCTTGTGATATTTCAGGTAGCCTTGCAAGTTGATTGACAAGCTTCATTACTTCTCCGCTCTTCTGAAGCGACCCTGCCACCTTTAGTGTTGCTATTTATATACAATATTCATGTAGAGACGAGTTAGCTCAAAATAACAAGGCCAAAAAATAGCACACTTACCCAGCTGATGCTCAAGTTGCATAATAATGGAGTTTAGCTGAGCTTTACTTGTATATAGCCTCTGCTTATGTCTTTGAGAGCGCACAAGCTCTTTTGCCAACATTTTGCAGTTTTTTACATCTCCTTTTTTTGCAACTTGTTTGATGGATCGCTTTACTTTTATTTCTTCGTTATCTATTGCACGGATTTGTCTTTGGATGCCTCTTTGTTGTGTTTTTATTTCGGTTCTCCACTTCTTCACCTGCCAGACACAGCATTAGTCGCCATATTTGTCTGTTATCTGTTATTGCGCCGAGCTTACCAGTTCATCTGGTGTTTTCTTTCCAAAAAACCTTTGAATTGTGCTAGCCATTCTATATATTTCTAAAAGAAAAGGCAATTACTTTAAATGTAACAAAATGTTTGTTGTTCTTTTTCAGATTTACATTAAAAACTTTTTATGAAAATATGACGAAAGAACCTGTCTTGATATCAATGAAAAACTGCCAGCAAGAGTTTCTTATTGTTGAAAACCTAAGTCACGTGCAAATGTACGCACACTCTCTCTCAGTGCCTCAGAACTTACTGCTTGACAAAAATAGCAAAGAATGGCTCCTTCGATTCTATAAAGTATCGCCTCAGATGTAGTATCTCATGATATCATAGAAGCTGAAGCATCGCTTTAATAATACTTGCAAGGGTTTGATTTGAAAGATAGCTTTGAACCTTTGCTTTGAATAAGCACATCCAATTACTCATGAATAACAGTGTCAAAACATAGCAAATTGCGTTGAAGAAAAATAAATGCTTTATTGATTACAAAATAACTAAAAGATCAAATAAGACACATAAATATATATATACAGTACGGTTAAGGATAAATAGATACAATATTAAACTGTAGAGCCTGAAGACTCTTCATCTGAGAGAGAATAATTCTCTTTTTTAGTGTTTGATTCACTCATAAACATGCGTTGGGCACCGCCGACTCTTTTCTGCTTGGCAAGTTCATCATCGTTACTGGGGGCTTCATGAGGTAAAACTAGATTTAAAATAATTGACATTATACCAGCCATAATATATCCAGTACTGACCACTGTGTTGATGGCCTCCATTAAACCTTGAAGAGCTTCGTTCTCAAATGTTGGAAGAACGTAATTAAACCAATCAGGAACAAGAGAAACACCAAGGGCGAGTGCTAGAGAAGCAGCAATGATAACACGATCGCGTCGAGTCCAATCTAAATAACCTAGGATTCTGATTCCAGACGTGGCTACAGAGGAAAACAAGAAAACTGTCATGCCACCAATTAAAGGGCTGGGGATTGCTAAAAATGCAGCTGATATCTTTCCAAAGATGCCACAGATGATCAAAATAGCTGCGCAGACAAGGCCAGCTTTTCGACTTGCGCAACGAGTAACAGCGATGATACCATTATTCTGACTAAAAGTAACGACACCCATACTAGTAGCAGCGCCCGAGAAAATACCAGCAATACCGTCTGCCAAAAGACCACCTTGGCATCTTTCTTCAAATACTTTCCCTTCAATGGGTAAACCAGAAACATCGCTTGCAGCTGTTAAATCACCAAGACATTCGATAATCATATCGAGCTGTACAAATAAAAATGGGATCAACCCAGGTGGATACACAGACAATTTAAAATGCTTCACCCATAAGAAAGTTATAACAGGAGCAGCTTCGATACCTGATTTGTCGAACATGCCAACACCAGCAGCAATAATACAACCTACTAAAAGTCCAAGAACAACTGATATATTCTTTAAGAAAACGGAACCAACCAACTCAACAAGGATAATGGTAAAAAATACAGAAGCACCAAGAGCAAAGTTAACAGGTCCACCCCATGGTTGAGCATTCGGAGCGTTTACGTTGGGACATAGCATGTATTCACCAGAAATGGGTCTGTTCATACATGGGCCCGAACCACCAGCCCAGTTAGCCATGCCGGACGTAATAAGAGAACTTCCAATAACAACTAGGACAATTCCCATGACAATTTTAGGGAAAAGTTTACGAATCACACGAGGAGGAAGGAAACTTATAACAATAGATAAAATTGAACAAATCATCTATTGAAAAATATAGAGATGTATAAGTATTCATTTTTAAGTAAACATAATAGAATCCAGGCTGTATTACTGCTATTATTATTTTACCTGAGTTCCCAGGATAGCACCAAATGCATCTGGACAAGGTAAGTGAATAATAGTTCCATCAGATAATACTTCAGTTGGGCAAGCGCCACTTTTATACATATTTGAGATAACAGCCTGTGCAGCCGACATATTGGCGAAGGCTACACCTGCAATCTGTAATAAGCCAACACCAATATAAAACTTTGTTTTGGGAATACGGAAACGAACAATCTGAATGATACTCATCAATCCAGAACTAATAAGTGAAGCAGAAACCATATAACGTCTAAGATCTTCATCAACATTCAAATAGCTGCTTCCAGAGCCAGATATAATAATTGTTGGTGAAATAATGCCACCGATGACAGCCAAAAAATCTAAGTAAAGACCGTTAGCTTCAAAACATGGATATATATATCATAATCTAAATGAGAATTACGTTGGATTCCCATCAGGAGAGTAACAAGAATAGGAATATCATCATCCGGACCATAGAATGGTGAGCTATTGGGTTTTTGCTTTATGAATGGTAAAACTGGCATACTTTTATACATAAAAAAAGAGCCGAGTCAGTCCACATGTACCATCTTCAAGTTTGTATATGTGCTTTTACCAGAGCGCGCGATAGTCGTAATCACCTATCCATCCATCTCGAGTTGTAAATTTGTGCTTAATATTATCCCATCTTGTGGTTGAAGGAGGGTCAATTGTTCCATATAGCTCTCCAATCGTACTAATATCCTCAGTTTGGATATCATCTACGTGATACTTTTTATCGACTGATGACATTGAAATAAGTGTTATTTTTAATATATATCTATTTGAATCTAATAGAAAATAGATCTCTGCTTCATTTTCGCCTTTATATATACGTTTTTTTTTCTTCATCACTTATCTACAAGTTCACACTCTGATAACAGAAGTTTTATTACACAGATTCCCAAATTTGTAATGAAAATCGGAACTGTAAACAAATTTTCATGATTTTTACTGCATCGTCATTTCTAATTAGTCGATATTCTTCCTCTTTTGACTAACAAAAAGATAATGTTATCAATAATCTTCCTTATCATATCTTTTCCTGTTTTCTTTATTTCTTGATATTCCCGTTGCATCCTATCAAAGATAAATGTGATTTTGTGACCATTGATCAAACTCTTTTATGTTAGATTTGGCAAATTCGCATTCACTAAAAGGAGGTTATTTTCAGAGACGAAGCCTAATGGAGTATTGTTGTAATACTTGGATTGCTAAAACTGTATATAATGTGTAAATGCAGGCTATTTGAATCTAAGATAGATGATATATTTGTGATGATATCTATCAGATATTGTGATTTGATGGAAGTTACATGTATTTTTGATCTTATTTGATCTTATTTGGTATTATCAGAAACAGAAAACTGTTATTTTATTTTGATCAAAGTTTATCTTTTTTAGATCAGTACTCGAATTGTAAAAGCATGTTTGTATTTGTAAGTGTCTAGATTCTTCCTCAAACATACACGTACTTTCATATTTATACTTATATGT
>VCJH01002462.1:33847-44770 GCA_024140565.1 Backusella australiensis | reverse complement strand
GTTGTAAAACTCCAAAATGTACTTTGTAAACATTTAAATTACGTTGTAAACGTTTAAATAAACTGTTTTATGCTTAATTTCTTGGTGACAAACATAAATTATTTATAAATTTGAGTATAATGAATGTATCGTTGTTTAGTTATTTATTTATTTTCAAGTCTCCTTAGAATATGTTCTTTGAATTCTCATTCTGATTCTGATTAGAATAAAAAAGGTTTTCCATGAAAGATTCCTTTTCAAATAGAATATTTGGTCTTGGTTTTATAATTTAAAAATATTTGATATTTATTTCAATGATTTGAAAAGCACCTTTATATATCCATATTCAATATGGTATCAGGTAAAAAGGGCGTCGTACTTAATAAAATTTAACATGCCCCGACGTATTTCCAGGAATCCCACTCTCCAGCAGTTGGGCTAGGTGTTTGATTTTGGGTCCAGTAATTAGCGACGTAAAGACCTCCGTTATACACCACTTTAGCGCCACCATTATAAGCGGTTGAGGAACTGTAGGTAGCGACGCCAGAGCATCCAGCTCCGGATGTAGCAGTTGAGGTGGCAGTAGTAGTAGTTTTAGTAGCAGTAGCAGTAGTTTTAGTGGTAGTCTTAGTGGTTGAAACTGAGCTAGAGGTAGTGGTAGAAGTAGGAGAAGAAGTTGTAGTGGTGGTAGGTCCATTATCACTAATAATAGGCTTCATAGCAGCAAGAAGTTCACCGTTATCTTGTTCAACACTCCAGCAGAAAAGACCAGCAAGTCCATTATCAATAGCCCATTGGGTCTTTACACCAATAGATACAGGATCATCATAAGACATGTACTGCTTATTGGTAGGATTGTAAAGCCATGGAGTTTGTGTAATATTATCGAAATGACGGATCCAAGGAGAGGCTGCTGTGGTTGGTGTGGTTAACACTCCCTGTGAGCGTAAGTTTGTCCATTTCCATTCACCAGATGCTTGTTCTGAATCTGCTGCACAGTAGGGATCAGTCCAAGGTCCATCGTCAGAATCTCCCAAAGGTGGATTAGGAGATACAGCAGGGCTATATTGGGTAGTAGGGTCAGATGAGACAGTAAGTGTTTGAACTCTACCATAGAATGGGACACCGCCAACCAGCTTATTATAAGGGACACCTGCCGAGTTCCAGAATTGGATACCCTCAACGAATCCTTTATCGTAGCCTTTACCAGGCTCAGCCTTAAATGGAGCATTAGGACCACTAATATCATTCCATGGACCGTTGATGTCAAATGCCATAACGTTAAATCGATCTACATAAGGAACAAACGCAGACACATCGTCGACATCATTATCTAATTTTTATAGTGTTATTTTTATCAAATTAGTAAATGAAATAAAAATATTGCTATTAAATACTACCTCCGCCCCAAGGGGTGATATGAACAGCCATTGTAATTTCCTTATAATCTGAAGGGAAATTGGTATCCAAAGAAGAACGGAGTTCCTTCAACAATTGGAGATAGTTAGTGATGTCGCTTGCGGAATGTTTATTACATCCGGCACCAGCAGCAGTAGGGTATTCCCAGTCAAGATCAACGCCAGAAGTTCCGTATTTCTTGATGAAGTCAACATTCCATTGAATAAACTCGGCGCGGGCGCTTGCACTGGCTACCATGGGGCTAATTTTTTAAAATTATTAATAGGCTAAAGTGATTATTCTGCCAACTTACCTAAACTTGGTACCTCCACTCCAACCTCCAACACTCACAGCAACTTTTGCTCCTGCAGCATTGGCAGCTTTCATTAACGATTGGAAATTATATTCAACATCCGCTATATGATTATTTTTAAAGAAAGTTAATAAACTTGCCAGAACTTATTCAAGATTTCATTACCATCAAATATTCCGTTATCCGCCCAAATTGGGGTGTTTCCAGATACTTGGAGAGCGAAAGCTATTTTTTTTGTTAAATACTACTACTCATTCCTTATCAGACCATGTTTTATGAATTTGCTCTTACCATACAAAATGTGCGTGTAAACCGAGAAATCAATTTTATTTGGTAAATAGTCCTCATATAGCCAGTTTGGAAAGTATCTATATATAGTATACTTTGTTAGTAAATAAAAGATATGGTATGTGGATTGATGAATTTACCCAACAATAACCTTGTTACTGGATGCAGAAGCACGGGATTCAAGATTGATTGGAGAGGCTAAAACCGTCTCAATAAGAAATAGTGCTGCTCCAGCTGCACCAGTCAGTAGAGTTGAAAATCTCATTAGAAAAGAAGGTAATTCGTATAACTTATTATGATAAGTAATTCGGTAAGTATAAATCAAAAACAATACTTTTATTCGAGGTATTTATATCTTGAAAGGTGGTAGCGTTACTACTTCTCCTGGAAGTTGACTTATTGTGTACTCATTACAGTGTACCACGGAATGAATTTTGTAAAAATACTGGTAATCAATGTGGAAACCTGCTTTATAGTATGAATAATTGAGTGTCACTAATGATTATATAATTCATTATGAGCGAAATAGTAAGAGTAATGGAGTCCAATCTCAAGATACACTGACATGCTCATGGCTACGTTTAATCTATATGCCGATTCTGAATATTAACGATCTTACGATCGATCAGGTGACAAATGTTAATCTATAATTATTAGATAAGTCATATTTGCACATTGTATTATAGTAAGGCTATGCATGCCTATAATTTATCTTAAAGTAGTCCTATTCGTTATCTGAATACATAATGACTTAGGTAAACCATAAATATGTAACACACGTTATGCGCTGATGTCAGCTAAATTCACTAGCCTAAACATTGGGACCATCATTAATGCTACTTTTATAGCACAAATATACTATAAAGGATAATATGTAACATTTATTTTTACTAAATTGGACGAATTTATTACTTATTCCTTGGATCTGATTAATTCTTTTTGTTTGATCGATTACATAGTGAATTATGGTTTTGTAATACAAATATTTCTTTTGTCAACCTATTTACTCTATACAAGGTAAATAATACTTTGTATTTCATTGCGATATCTATTTCTGTATGCATTATGTAAAACTGCATAAAGTAAAGGAATTATGTAAGTGGAGCTTACATTACTTTTGTCTCTCAGGCAAAAAAGCGGGGAGAAGTAAAGTGGAGGTTATACAAAGTGGACTTAGCATAACACATTCTTACTTATAAAACATATTAGTACAAAACTATATAACTTTTAAGGATGATAAATTTGCATTATGATTGATAATCTTGGTGTACAACGCTTATTTCCTCGGCTTGTCTAATTTAGTTTAGTTATTTTACCTTCTTAAGGGGGTTCCACTCATCCA
Organism: Backusella australiensis; assembly: GCA_024140565.1. Classification (NCBI taxonomy): domain Eukaryota; kingdom Fungi; phylum Mucoromycota; class Mucoromycetes; order Mucorales; family Backusellaceae; genus Backusella; species Backusella australiensis. Next base: position 41,450 of record VCJH01002462.1, on the reverse strand, counting down.
ATCTCATTCATTTTGAACATCATGCATTAACTATACTTTTCGTGTTTTTGCCTTTTATCAGTTTTTTCTATTTTTTTTTCTTTCAGTGATCATCATATTCGATTCCAGAGTCATATATTTTAATTAATATATATCATAAAGTTTTAAGAAACCATAGTAATAATTGAACAAAAGCACTCGGACACCGAGGAACCGTTTCACAGAATGAAGAATTAATTTTAACTTTGAGTAAGCAAGAACCAGTTAATAATTTTATTACTATTTTCTTTGGGTTTGACATTGTCAACAAGCTCATAAAATAGGACAATATTTATTTTATTTTATTTAATGACAATGGTTTAAGAATAGTAATAGTGATATATAAACGTATAAAAATACCTAGCAGGTATTAACTAATCTCCAGGGACCGTATTGGTCTTGAGTAGGTGCTTGATTCAAGTTCCACCAGTTTGCTTTATAAAGACTGTTGTTATAAACAACTTGGTTACCTCCAACATAAACTATAGTGTTAGAATAAGCAGGGACACCAAAACATGGTGATGTGCTTTGAGGTGTACTTGGAGATGTTACAGTAGAAACAGGTGTCGCCGAAGTGGTTGATACTGTTGATGATACCTGGCTTGGAGATATTGAAGTGATCGAAGTCGTTGTCGATGATGTAATTGAACTTGATGATGTAATGAGAGGTGTAGTAGAAGTTCCAGGATTTCCACCACTACCATTAGAATTTAGCATTGGCTGCATCACATCAAGTAACTCTCCATTATCTTCATCAACACTCCAGCAGAAGAGACCAGCAAGCCCTTTACTGATTGCCCATTGCGTTTTTACACCAATTGATATAGGATCATCGTAAGATATAAAGTCTTTAGTAGTGGGGTTGTAAAGCCATGGTGTTTGAGTTACACTGTCAAAACTACGGATCCATGGAGATGCTGCTGTTGTGGGAGATGTCAAAACCCCTTGGGATCTTAGATTTTTATATCTCCACACACCTGATGCTTGTGTAGAGTCTGAGGAACAATATGAATCCTGCCAAGGACCATCATGTGAATCACCAAGAGGTGCATTTGGAGAAACTGCCGGGTTATATTGTGTTGTGGGTATTGACGATACTGTGAGTGTCTGAGATCTACCATAGAATGGAATGCCTGTCGCGATTTTGTTATATGGTACTCCTGCTGAATGCCACATTTCTACAGCGCCAACAAAACCCACAGAATATCCCAGGCCAGGTTCTGTATTGAATGGTGCATTTGGACCTGGTTGTAAAAAATGTTAAATTTATAAATTACTTGTTGTAGTCGATTTGAAATATATACCACTAGTAGAATTCCAAGCACCATTTATGTCAAATGTCATAATGTGAAAGCGATCAACAAATGGAACAAAAGCCGATACATCTGCAGATTGAATATCTATTTTTTGTTATTAGTAAAGAAATAAAATGAACATAAGTTTCCCATTTGAAAGTTAGATCATTATAAAATGTACCTGGACCCCAAGGAGTAACATGCACAGCCAGAGTTATTTCTTTATGATTATTTGGGAAAGCCTTATCAAGTGCACTGCGTAACTCACCAACTAGACTTAGTAAGTTATTGACATCATTGCTTGAGCGAGTGTTACAACCGGCACCAGTAGATCCAGGATACTCCCAGTCTATATCAACGCCCGCAGTTCCATATTTGGTGATGAAATCGATATTCCATTGAATAAAATTGGCTCTAGAGGATGCGCTGGAGGCCATGGTACTGAAAGAAACTCCTCCACTCCATCCTCCAACACTCACGGTAACCTTTGTTCCCGCAGCAGTGGCTAGTTTCATCAGGTTAGGAAAACCGTATTGGACATAATCTATTTATTTCAAAGAAAATGTGTTAATTTGTGGTGTGCATCAAATAGTATTGCTTACCATCTAACACTCCACTATCAGCCCAAGTAGGGGTATCTCCAGAAACCTGCAGCGCAAAAGCTATATATACACATATAAAGGACGTCAGTTGCAAGTTGATGTAAAATAAAAAAAAAAAAAAAAGGTTTTTACCATAGTATATATGGGTGTACTTTTGAAAATTAATTTGACTTGGAGGGTAGTTTCCATATAGCCAATTTGGAAAATATCTAGTCGTTTATAAAGAGATTGAAATCAGTAAAGTTGTTCATAATAGTGTTCTTTTAAGTAAGTACCCAATTATGACACCACTGGAAGAGTCTCTAGGAGCCAGATTAATTGGACTTGCAACTAGAATATTCAAAAACATGAATATTTCTAGAATAATACTGATTATTGTAGGGCTTGCTTTCATCTTCTTTAGAAAAACTACTGATGATGTTTAACTAGTCAAAAAATATTTGGCTTTTATACTATTGGAAAAATATAAACAAATCAGCCGTTGAGTATTTGTATGAAGAGAATTTATTGCATAATTTGAAATCAATTAAGCCATTTAAGAAACTCACATTATATCACTGCCTACTTGCTCTTATTAGCAGAGAAAAATTATTCACAAGGATGCTATAAAAACAATAACCATCAGCATTCAATGTTATTTTGTTTTGATCGTATGATTCTGTAAATATAAACATTTAAATAAAGGGTCAATGAACCTGAAAAAATGAAAATCACAAAATCATAAACAAAAAAAAAACACATGAGCCCTTTTTTTTGCTACAAAGAAGTAAAACATTTAGTTTTTATGCCAAAATTAATATGATAGAATTTTCAGTTAAAAAAAATAAAATAGTGCAAGCATATCTCGTACTGTCAGGAAAGACTACAGATCAAATAAATGCTATTATAAATACATGTTTCTAGTTAGTACTGATCCCAACAATGCTAGGGATTTCTGATTGGATTGTTTATTATCTGCGTACTCTTTTTCTTTAACAATTACGTAAGAACTTCAAGGTCACTTGAAGTTGATTTCGTAATGTCTATGTGTACTAATGATCCCGAGTAAATTTATACTGTCTTCAAAATCGGTATGATTTTATCATATAATTAACATCTATAATATTCCTAATATCTACTAGGTAAGTATAATTTAATTTGAAATTAAGCACTAATAATAATAACGACAGTAATAATAATGATAAAATAGAATCATATGAGTATGCTGAAAAAGTTGCTCACACGTGTTATGCTTTTCAATGTTTTGTTTTAGTTAGCGATTGAGGGTCCCATGTATAGGGTTTGACAATCGAGGGTCAATTAAAAACTGTAAATACGATTAGAGATATTTACTAACCAATTTATAAGGTAGTTTAGTATGCTAATAAATGACGCACAATGTGATAGCTGAGACGATTTCAATACTCAGCGATTTTAAGAAAAATCAGTATTAATTTTCTTTTTCTACAAATTATTTATTTTATGATTCAAAAAATGAAACAGTTGATGTGTATTATTGATTTATTTGGTTTGCAAAGACAATGGGAAAAACACTCCTCAGAATTAACTATTAGCAGTAATTTAAAACGCATAACCTGTTATTATCATAAAGAAATCTCTTTATATTTCAAGTAGTGTGAGAATCTATAACTAGTAATATTAAAAGTAAAATAAAAAACGTAACGTTTTTGGTTTCACAGCATGTATTTATCCATGGAAAGAAACAGCTACGATTCCGCGGATTTTTGTACCTCATCAGTTATTGATCAATCTTATCTAAACAAACATTGTGCTTATCATTACATAATTTATTTTAATATATACCTGCTCCCTTAAGGGTTTTTTGTATAACATAAACGCATGTCATGTGTCATTTTTATTTCTGTAGTATACTTACTGAAGTGTAAAGACAGTTGTATTTATTTATTATTTAGAAATTAATGGGAATGTCCATGGTTTTATTTTTCTCATACTACCATTCACAAAGAGTCCAGTAACACTGCTATCGAAATAAATATATGTAAGTTAGAATAATATGTTACCTAGAAGATGATACGTTTCATAATTTCTAATTTGTAAATTTCACATAAAACAAACAAACAAACTACTTCAATTATATAATATTGTGCGTAAGTTCACTACTCCTAACCTTGGGCTTTCAAAATTTGAATAAGGTATGTGCATATTTTTAATGTTGAATTTGTGCTGGTCCCCAGTTGTTTAGATATTAATAGATATTCTTTTCAACAGATCCAAGATAAATGTTAATAAAAAAGCTGTCGTTTAATTTAGTAAAAAAATATAACATCGTCAGCAGGTGATATAAAAAATTCACAAGCACGGATGACAAAGTAAATACATAATCGAGAGTTACTAACAAATGGTAGTACTGTATAGAATATATATATTAAAGTTCATCAAATATTATAGACGTGCAATGTTGATACAAGTCATTTCTAAAGCCAATACATTTAGTTTATTTAGATTGTGGAGGAAGAAAAATGAAATCGAGCCAGAATTCATCATCATAGCACTGTTTACATTTCTATGAGTTTATCAAATATAAAGAAATATATTTTATTTTAATTATTATGAATGTTTCGTCATCACTGTTTTGTAAATTATGCTTGCATAAATGTTTGGGATGTTGTAAATATGATCAGTAAATGTCATGACACCTCGGTGTAAAGGCTTCAAATGAAAAGTCTATATCTTTCAAAATATTAGTAATTGGTAAACGTGGCTGTTAAATTTTAAGAAAATATTCATGAATCTCTTCTAGTGATTTTCCAGAAGTCTACATAATAGAGAGTCAATTTACAAATAAAGCAAGAAATAGTTACTCTCTTACCTCAGGCATTAATCGGATTAAAAAGCACCAAAGCACTAATGAAACACCTGCATAGAACCAAAAAGTACCTGCTGTAGTCATTGCATCTGTCATAGATAAAAACGAAATAGATACAATGAGGTTACAAATCCAATTAACAGCGGTAGCCACGCCATTAGCTTTGCCTCGGATCGACATGGGGAACATTTCAGATTGCGCTAACCATGGGATATATCCCAATCCTAGCGCATAACTTGCAACATAAACGACCAGGAACGTGAGAAGTAAACCTGTAATAACACTGTCATTTGACTGACTAGGACATCCAGTAGTACTTGAAAAGATATCATTTTCATTTCCTAACATAGCAATACACATATTATTCGAAATAGACCAACCACACCTATCGTCTAGAACACAGCGCGCACAATTACTAGAATAAGCTCCACATGTTGATTGATATGTAACGAAACCTTGCTGTGCAGCGAATGTTGCACCTAGAGCAATCAACCCACCAATCATAGAGATCATTGTATACAACAGCATCTTTCTACGTCCAACATGATCAATAACAAAAACAGCTACGATAGTGAATACCATGTTTGTCGCTGAAACGATAATAGCAACACTTGTGGACCCTTCATTACTTTTGAAGCCAGCCATTTGAAGAATTGTTGCAGCATAGTACATTGCTGCATTGAATCCGGATAATTGTTGTGCTGCTTGTAGAATACACGCTATATTTTTTTATGAGTTATTTTTAATAAAATAATTTTACAAAGAAAAAATAATAAGTTGTTTCTAAATGTTAAACATTACCAATCGCTAAAGGCATAAAGTTATCTCTGTGTAGAAAGTCACGGAAGGCTCCTGAACGGCAGGTGTAAATGTCATCAGAAATTAACTTGACTTCTCTGTCTATGAACAAATCAGTCACTGAATCTCCATAAACTTTTCTAATAGCTCGTTTAGCTTGATCAATTTTTCCAATAGCGACTAGACGTCTTGGGGATTCAGGTAAAAAGGGCATGATGACAAGTTGAAACAAAGCGGGGATGCCTGCTATACCGAACATATAGCGCCATCCTTGATCTACTCTAGCGAATGCTATGTTCATGACATAGGCCATAACCTGTCCAAATGTAATCACCAAAGTGTTTAATGTAGTCAATCTACCACGAATATGCTTTGGTGACAGTTCACCTAACACAGTCCTTTAGTATATCATGTAAACTAATCGATGTAAAGGTAACTTACTGACGTAGACTGGAACAATCATGGATGCAATACCAACTGCCAGTCCGACTACTATTCTTCCAAAAAGTAACACACCATAGGTTTTCGTCAATGATAAAATAAGCGCACCTACAATAAAAATGATAGATGATACTATCACCAAGATCTGAAGGTTTTTTGTTTAAAGGAGCGCAAGTGTTTGTGTAACAAAAATAACACCTTACTTTTCTACCAAATCTGTCCGTAAGCTAGTTAAAAAAGAAGGTGGTAAATATATATATTCTGTTAGATTGGGCTCGGTGATAATACTACTCACAAGACCAGAAAAAAAGCCACCAAAAATAGCACCAAAGGTAGTTCCTCCTACAACCAATTCTTGTTGAACATTGGACATTTGAAATTCTTCATGTAAAAGTGTCAAGGCACCGGATATAACTGTCAAAATAAGTGAGTATGACAAAAACCTTCTTTTTTTCTTTTTTTTTTAAAAACATATTCTCTACGGCTGCTTACCGCCGGTGTCATAGCCAAACAGAAAACCACCAACACAAACACATATAACCAAAACATAGACAAAAGGTGACGCTCTTCCTGTAAACTCGGATTCATCTGATGTTTCTTCGTGTGCGTCTAGTATCTCGCTTGAATTACAAGGTTTTTCCTTCCCATCATCCATCATTTTAATCTATACAATTGTTTCTCACTTCTAAGGTATCTTGTTATTGTTGTATCTTCTTTTTTAATTAATTTAATATAAAATCAACTAAAAAAAGTTAAAAAAAAGAAAGGAGAAACAAAGAGAAAATAATTATCATAACTCATCAGTTTTAAATGGAACAAATTCGGAGCCTATAAAAATCAAAAAAAGGAAAAAAAAAAGAAAAGGTGACAATGAAAGGAATTGATGTCTACCCTTAACCAAGATCACGCTTCACAATGTATTCTATTTAAAACAAATTTATGATACTTTTGTTAATTACCTCTACTTATTGATGTTTTTGTAATTTGTGTTTCCCTAGAATCTACTTTAAATTTTTTTTTAAAAAAAAACCTTAAACACTTTTTAGGACATTTTTTTTCCTTAATTGTTCATTTTACAGTTTTGGATTTTAGAGCATTTAATCATCTTTTCTATTCTAATTAACAATGTGTTGAAATAGTATGGAAATCTGGATTCTCAGCGATTGTTCGAAGATGATATGTCTTTCGGATATTAAGAATGTTTCCTCTACTTCTGTTTTTGGAAATGATAATGATATGACAGCAACCTTGTATTTTTTTACAAATGCTGGAAATTCCAGCATAGTAAACAACAATGCCCTCAAAAGTAAATATTTTGGCAAGTAAACTTCAGTATCGATACAAAAAGCAATTATGGACGTCTGGCTTTCTTTTTTATTGAGAAGTTTTTTATTCTGCACTCAATCTAAACAACCCTACTGGATTTCAATTTCATTTTCTGTAAATAAGCCCTCAACAGAACTCAGTGTACTTTTACTAAAAAACGGTATAAAGCTTGAAGAATGGAGCAGAAAACAGAAAGTTACGTTGTATCAAAGAGCTATTTTTACTTGTAAAAACCTTGAATGCTTCGGGAAAGAGAAATGACAGCTCTCCTTAGTGCTGTCTGTGACTACTAAACT
>VCJH01002462.1:16623-33822 GCA_024140565.1 Backusella australiensis | reverse complement strand
TTTTTGTTGTCTGACATTCTATCACTTCACCCACTGGAGGAATCCTCTTCAGCTATTGTACAGTTTGCAAACCATGTCGACATTCAATACTCTTGAGCGAGAACTTATGTTCCGCAACCCTTCGAGCGAAAAGTTTGGTACACCTTCTCTCCAAGAAGTTGTTGCACCTCACTTGGACGCTTTCAACAGTCTTACCGAATTTGGAGAAAAGCAAGGTCTTTTACATCACGCAATCAAAGACATTGGCTCGTTTTCAGTATTCGACAACGCTGAGAATAACTTACACCGTGATAGCTCTGGTGCAAGTCTTGGAAATAAGCTTAGTTATTGGATTGAGGACGCCAAGATCATGCGGCCCATGGTCAGCGATCGTGATACCTTCAGTCTTTCTCGACGTACTTATCCATCTGAATGCCGTGAACGTCTTACTACTTACCGTGGTAGATTCCAAGCCAGACTTTGCTGGAGAGTCAATGACGGTCCCGTACAGTCCGATGTCCGTGATCTTGGTCTAGTCCCTATTATGATTCGCTCCAACCTCTGTAACCTCCATGGAATGTATCCAAAGGATCTTGTGAGGGAGCATGAAGAATCCGAGGAAATGGGTGGTTATTTCATTGTAAACGGTATCGAGAAGCTTATTCGTCTTTTGATTGTGCCTCGTCGTAACCATGTCACTGCTATTATCCGTAACTCGTTCCAGAAGCGTGGTCCAACTTACTCTACTTTTGGTTGTGCTATCCGTTGTGCCCGTCCCGATCAAACTACATTGACCAACACTATTCACTATCTTAATGACGGTAACGTCATGTTCCGTTTTGCATGGCGCAAGCAGGAGTATCTTTTACCTGCCATGTTGGTGTTCAAGGCTTTGCTTGACTGTTCTGACAAGGAGATTTTCGATGCACTTTGTCAAGGTGACGTTAAAAACACTTTTTTGACTGACCGTATTGAATTACTTTTGCGTTCATTTAAGATCTACAATTTAGCTACTCGTGATCAGTGCTTGTCTTATATCGGTGAAAAGTTTAGAGTAACAATGGGTTTGGATGATGATTTAACTGATAGAGAGGTCGGTCTTGCTCTTCTCAAGAAGCTTATATTTGTTCATTTGGATGATGATCGTGATAAATTCAACTTGTTGGTGTTTATGATTCGTAAACTTTATGCACTTGTGTCTGGTGAATGTTGTGCGGATAATCCTGATGCTCCTCAGCATCAAGAAGTTCTTTTGGGTGGTCACTTGTACAATATGATTATCAAGGAAAAGATCTATGATTGGTTGGTTGCCATCAAGCAACAAGTTCGCAATGATCTTCGTCTTTCACCTGGAAAGGTTGATTTCTTCAACAACACTTATTTCCAAGGTGCTTATCGCAGAATTAACAGTGATGTGGGTGTGAAGCTCTCGTATTTCTTGGCTACTGGTAATTTGGTCAGCAAGACTGGTCTTGATCTTCAGCAGTTCTCTGGTTTCACCATTGTAGCCGAAAAGCTCAATTTCTTCCGTTATCTTGCCCATTTCCGCTGTATCCATCGTGGTGCTTTCTTTGCTGAATTGAAGACTACATCTGTTAGAAAGCTGCTTCCTGAAGCCTGGGGCTTCCTTTGTCCTGTACATACTCCCGATGGTTCTCCTTGTGGTTTGTTGAACCATTTGGCTCACAAGTGTAAGGTTATCAATGAACCTTTGGATGTATCAAACTTGCCCCGTCTTTTATCTTCTCTTGGTGTTTCGCTCTCATTCCTTCACACTATTAATAGACCTGGTGATGCTGTTGTTATGTTGGATGGTAAGATTGTTGGATGGTGTACACCAAAGGCTGCCGAGAAGGTTGCCCAGAGCTTGAAGATCTGGAGAGTAAATAGACAAAACAACATTCCTTTCGATTTGGAAATTGCTCTCGTTCCCAAGTCATATGGTGGTGAATATCCTGGTCTCTACCTTTTCTCTAGCCCTGCTCGTATGATGCGTCCTGTCAAATTTTTGGGTAACGGAAAGACAGATATGATTGGTACCTTTGAACAGGTTTATATGGATATTGCTTGTATGGATGATGAAGTTGTTCCAGGTGTAACTACTCACCAAGAATTTACTCCTACCAACATTTTATCTATTATTGCCAACCAAACTCCATTCTCTGATTTCAACCAATCTCCTCGTAACATGTACCAGTGTCAGATGGGTAAACAAACTATGGGTACACCTTCTACTGCCTTGAACCATCGTACTGATAACAAAATGTATCGTATTCAAAATGGTCAAACACCTGTCGTTCGTACTTCGCTCTACAATCATTATGGTTTGGATGGTTGGCCTCAAGGTAACAATGCTATCGTCGCTGTCATCTCTTACACTGGTTACGATATGGAAGATGCTATGATCCTTAACAAGTCTGCTCATGAACGTGGTTTCGGTTATGGTACTGTTTACAAATCTGAAATTATCGATCTTAACACATACCGTATCCGTGGTGAACCCATCACCTATCGCTTTGGTTTGGATCCTGTAAAGGGTAAGAAGTATAGTGGCAAGATAGGTGCTGATGGTCTCCCTCATATTGGTGCTCACTTGGTTGCTGATGATCCCATGTGTTCTTACATTGACGAATCCACCGGTAAGAATGTTGTCAAAAAGTACAAGGGTCCTGAAGATGCCTATGTGGATGAGGTTCGTATTTTGGGTGACGATTCTGGCACTGGTGAGCTTCAAAAGGTACATATCAAGCTCCGTATCACCCGTTCACCTGTTATTGGTGATAAGTTCTCTTCTCGTCACGGTCAAAAGGGTGTGTGCTCTCAAAAGTATCCCATGGTTGATATGCCTTTCACAGAATCCGGTATGCAGCCTGATGTTATCATTAACCCTCATGCTTTCCCTTCACGTATGACTATCGGTATGTTTGTAGAGAGTATTGCTGGTAAAGCAGGTTCTCTTCATGGTATTGCTCAAGACAGTACACCTTTCAAATTCAACGAACAAAACACTGCAGCAGACTATTTCGGTGAACAGTTGATTAAGGCAGGTTACAATTACCATGGTAACGAACCTATGTATTCTGGTATTACTGGTGAAGAGATGAAGATGGATATTTATATTGGTGTAAGTAATGGGGCTTATATGTAGAATGGGAAAAAAACATGAGATCTCATATTATTTTTTATTATTAGGTTGTTTATTATCAACGTCTTAGACACATGGTTAACGATAAGTTCCAGGTCCGTACCACAGGTCCTGTACACAACCTTACCATGCAGCCAGTTAAGGGTCGTAAGAGAGCTGGTGGTATTCGTTTCGGTGAGATGGAACGTGATTCACTGCTTGCTCACGGTACCAGTTTCTTGCTCCAAGATCGTCTAATGAATTGTTCCGATTACTCACAAGCCTACGTGTGTCGTGGTTGTGGTTCTTTGGCTTCACCTATTTGTACAAAGATCGTTTCTACTTTGGGCAACCGTCGTAGCTACGAATGTAGAACCTGTGGTAACTCTAAGGGTATTGATTTGATTGCTATTCCTTATGTATTTAGATATCTTACCACTGAATTAATGAGCATGGGCATCAAGTTGAACTTGGGTATTAAGCCTTAAAAATGAATGAACTTGTTTTATTTTTTCTTTTCCTTTTTTTAAAATCAATCATAAATCTTTTATTTTTAGTTATATTTTTTTTTCACTTCCCTCACTTTCCCCTTTTTTGTTGTACAATAAATGCATAATCTTTTTTAAACTAAAACTTTTTTTTTCTGGTTGGGATTTGAAAGGTTTTTATTATTATTATTTAAAACTGGAGTTGTTTATATAGATACGGCCGGAAGTCTTAAAAATGAAAATGTATTTATATCAACTTGTTTGATCTTTCAATGACTCGAATTATATATGGAATTGGTGGAGCTGCAGTACCAGAGTTAACGGGCTTGCTAATATCTGGATATAATGGATTATTGTTCTTATCCATGATAGGCTCAACATTACATTTAGAGAAGATATGAGCAAATCCGTTGAATAATTCCACCTCAGCCTATAATACATAAGAGGTCAGGGACAGACACTTTGAAAGCTTTTGTATTTACTCACCAAGTAGGTGCCGGGGCACAAACGTCTACCCCACCCAAAAAGGAATTGGTCTCGTTCCTGATAATTTGAGTTTGCAGCACCAGCTATTGTTTTTGTCATATGTATAAATCTATCCGGAATAAACAATTCTGGATTTTTGTAAAACTTGGAGTGCTTATGTATATGATCTACGCTACTCACAATAACTGAGTTCTTTGGAATGACATAGGGTCCCATAGTAACTAAAAACATATAATTATTCATTAGTAACATACGATTATGATTTAGTAAAAAAACATATATACTAAAATGGAAAGACTTTACTATCTGCAGTCGATCTATGTGGAATTCCAAAGGGTCCAGCCGGTTTAAAGCGGATGCACTCTCGAATAGAAGAATACATAAGAGCAACGTGATCTCTTTCTGAGAATTTAGGAAGACGACCGTGGTCACGAATAAATGTATCAAGTTCGTCTTGGATTTTCTTTTGAGCATCAGGATATTGACATAGAATGGCTAGAGACCAAGAAAGAATGATTGCTTGTGTTTCTGTACCAGCAGCTAAAAGGTCGCCTATCAATTTGTACATATTATGTTATTATATATAGAAAAGGAAGTGATAATTAAAGCCTTACTCATAATAACAACTTTGTCATCGTCATCAAAGTCAAACTGTTTATCACTCAATGATTTCATTACATTAGGACCATCCTTGACTTGTGCCTCTTTAATCATTTTTTTGATAAGAGGGTCGCGGATATTATCAATATAGCCTTTTAAACTATCTTCAAGCTTCAATAGGCGATAGATAAAGGAAAACTTTGGTATATAGTTTGGCAAATCATATTCTATACCAGAACGCTTTACACCTTGATCAGCCAAATTTTCCATATTCAAAAAGTGGGGATCGTCGATGCTTTCATATCGTCTTCCTACAGAAACACTACAAATGACATTGAAAGAATAGAGTTGCAATGATTTTGTGGGGTTGACGCTTCCATCTTGCTTTGTGGAGTTCACAAGTCTATCGACCATTTCGCTTGCCTCGTATTCTATCTGGTGCGTGTATTGCTCTACCATCTTGGGTGCAAGTACAGATAAAACTTTTTATTCTTGTTATTATCAAACTCTATGATATCTATCAATGTAATAATACTTACTTGCTCCTCTGGCTTTCTTCCAACCTTCACCTTCAGAAAACACTATTCCTCTAACAGATCACACGGAGTTGTTTCAATATGGAGGTTCTTTTAGCGAAAAAAAAAAGGAAAAACAAACTTACTTTCCACTATAGCTGTAATATTTTTGAAAAATGGAATGTGGTCTTCCAGAAGAAATTGCTCCATTTTCAGTAAAAATGAAATGAGCTAGATCTGGCTCTCCAATGAAGTACCAATCTTGGATCCCCATCTTTACTTTAATGATTGGCCCATATTGCTGATGCCACTTTGTAATCTGTGCACCAGGTGACGTTCCAAGTGATAAAAAGTGGCCTATTTTTATAATTGTTATTTTATGTCTTTTCCTTGAAAAAAAAAGAAACTTTTTTTGGTCGACTTACCCACAATTGGGAGGGCTGGCCAGGGGGATGGAATATTGTTTTCATCCCTTTTCTTAGTCTTAGATACTAGCCAATAGGCTAGAACGAGGGCAGTTGCAGCAGTAGTAGAAGTGAAAATCAATTTCTTTTGGTCCATTGAATGGTAAAATTAAGAAGAGCGAGAATAATACCAAAAAAAGAGAAAAGAGAGAAAGAGAAGCTTTGGATCGATGTTCAAGAAGCTTTTTTTTAATATGTATTCTTTTTCGGCGTGCATGTCCTTGATTGTCTTATAGTAGTGTAACCACTTTTGTGAAATGTTCAATGGATAAACACAAAAATTTTTTTTTGCGTACGAACCAAAATGTTACATTGGAGCGCAGGAGCGATAACATAGTCAATTTATGTGATGATACCATTTATTTATTATTATTCAAAATACAGATATATGTAATAACAAAATGTGAAAAAACTGGAGATGTAAATGCATATATATATTTTTTTACTCCCTTGGTTTTTGAATAAACATATCCTTTACGAATGAACCGTAATCGTAACCATTTTCATTTTCAGATGCTTGTGGCATAGCCATTTTAAGAGAGGTGATCAATTTTTGAGGCATGTGACACATTGTTAGATCCAGTTCAGTAATAAAAGGCTTATCCTGTGCCATTGTTCTAAATGACTCTAGCAACTGATTGGGCGTAGTTTTATCTTCAGTGACTTGAACCATGAATCGAATAAATTGCTCAAAAGTAGCAAATTCTGCGTTGTTTGTGATTTCGTAAAAGTTGAGTTCCGCTTTTTCGTCATCGTACAAAATTCCCAAACTGGATAATGCACCACAGAATTCGTACAAATTGAGGGTATTGGTATTATCAGCATCAAAATATCTAAATGTCTGTTCGAATTCTTCGAGCTGGGCTGGTGTGAGATTGGTCATGTTGCGTGCAATCATCTTTTTTTTTGCATAAAAGTCAGTAAACTTAATAAACAATCATGATTTCATGTATATATTGCATTACCTGATTTTGAATAAAAGCACTTCTTTTTTGTACAGTTTCTTTTAATATATCCAAACTGAACTTGATATCTTCGAGTGAATAAACTGTATGGTCATTTTCCTCGGTATTTGCTTCGATACACTCAGCATCAAGCTCTTCAATTACTTCCAACGAGTCATGGAGTGGTTCAAAGTACCCAGCTAGAATTTCTACCTGTTCCAATTGTTCATTTAACGGTCCTTCGAGGTTAACTAAGTTTGCAGAGATTGTATCAATGTTTTTCTGGAAATCATTAGCAGCTTGTGCAAATGCAATACGGAGACCTTCTTTAATCCTATTATATATATATTAATTTAAATTCATGTGAGTAATATGGATTTAAAATACTTTACTCTCTGATGGCGCGATTGATTTTTCTATGATATCTAGCCTCGTTTGTCAGAAGTTTGTTCCATGCATCATCCAAATCGTTAGGGGTTAAACCAGGAGGTGGGTAGTATTGGTTTAAGTTGTACGTTTTGGTTTTTGTCTGAATATTATTCAAGAGTGTGTTAACATCACGTTTTTCAGCAACCCATTTTCTTTTGATAGTGTTCTTGTAGATATTAAAGTTGTGGCTTTTGTTCTTGGCTTCAATGTAGCTGTCAGTAAGTTCTGTATTTTCCCATTCATGCTGGATAAGTTTAACAGTTTCCATCAACTAATAAAAAAATTGCATGTAAACAAACGCGAACAATTTTTTGTTATTATTTAATGTAATTTACATCTTGTACGCGTTCTTCATATTGATGAGTCATATCCCAAACAGATTCGAGCACTTCAGCAAAATTAGCAACTCTTCTACCTGCAGTTTCAAGTCCATCTGCAAAAAAAAGAGTTAATTTTATGTTTTGTGTTTGAAGAAGTCATCTTACCACAGGCGGAAAATGCATGGAAATACTCAGCAACGTATGTCATGATGGATTTATCGTCGATCTTTTTAGTATCACAAACATCTTCTACATCAAGCAGTTTCTATAAATAGATTTGTAAATTTTAAAGACAAAAAAAATATTACGAAAAAAAGGAACTTTTTCTTACGGGAATATTATACTCTCGATTTGCGATTTCGAATGCAAGTGCTGTATTTCCATGTCGATCAGTCTATTTTTGTTGTAGAGTTAGAAACACACATACGCACACAATCAATATACAAAGTGTTCTTACTTTATCTAAACTGTGATAGTCCAATAAGTCTGGACGGTGGTAATGGATCAAAGCACAGCTATTTTGAAGAAAAAGAGTCAGAAAATACGAGACTAGAGTGAAATAATAGACAAACGTACAAGGCTAAACCATCCGACCAGCTCTGAGTGAAGTCACGTACGTTGACATCATCATAAGATACAGTTTTTCTTTGACACCAAAGTAAAAGACCTTCTTTTGCGCCTTTACCATCTTGACTATTTAAAGATAATGGTATTTAATATATTGCATACACATAAAATATGTTTATAAATACCTGATATCATCAATAATGAATCTCAAGATAATAAGCCAAAGTAAACCTAAAATCAATCTATGATTCTTATAGGAAACAATATCTAAACATAACGATGATAAAAATTCAGTTAGAATATAAAGATGGGTTGGTCCAGTTTATTTATTTTACCTTCAGCTCCAATGTTTGTCAATGGGACACCTCGTGATTTGACGAAATCCAGAGCAGTATTAACATTTTCCATACGTTGAAAAATTGTGATAGGATTTTTATTGTAAGGAGTAATTTCTCTTCCACTAATAATTTCCTATAAATAATGTTAAGTATAATATTCGCTAAATATACGTATGAATGGCTTACAAGAAGTTGAATCAATTTTACGCCGTTTGATAAATCCTCAAATAAATGCTCGACATGCTTGATTTTGCGACAGTCCAATTTGTTGTTCACCCTAAAAGCATATTAGTTTTATTATTTCCAAGGTAGGATTCAAGTTCCTGTCACATTTTTCTTTCTTTACCATTTTGTGAATGCTATTTTATGAGTAGAAGCAAAAGTTAGTTAAAATGTTCTTTCGTTTTAACCTTGTTCTAACTTACTTTTCGTTTGTATTTGCTCCCACTCTGATACCATACTCTTCTTCTTTTCTTTACCTAAAATTCAATTCAATAATATGTTAAGCTCGGAGTTATACTATAGTGATTTTGTGCTGCTATTACCTTGGAAGAGTTTATTCTCGAAAGGAGACTGTCTGATGTAACTTGTCATATTTCTTTTTATACTGTTATTATTAACGAATTAAATTGTTATTTTCTAAAAGTGTATTATTTATAAAAATAAAAAGTAGAAAAGGAAAAGGAAAAGAAGTAAAAAAAAAAGAATATGTAAACATTGCACTATAAAATGCCATTGTTGTTGTTTTTTCAATAAATTTCCTTTTTTGGAGTTTAAGAAAACAACATTGAATTCGTGGATCAAATTCATTATTAATTTCATTATTATCATGAAAACTATTAATATTAAAATAAGGGAGTTTTATACAGAGCGAGAAAATAGAAAACGGATTGATTATTAATAGATACGTTTTAGAGGCGTTTTTTTTTCTAGGTTTGAAAAAAAATACTCGATTAAGGCTTGTCGTAGTAAACCCCAACTAAATAAGTAGCTGTTGTTATCGATTTAGTATTTGTTTTCTTTGAGTAGGGGAATCATTTTCATATAGATTAATAATACAAAAAAAACATATACTAATGTTGGTAGAATGCGATAATCTTCTTGAATTTTGGTTAATACATGTGATGTTGCACAACAAAAGAAGAAGGTCAATAACAACATAAATCTCTCTTTGTATAATTCTGTAATAAAAAGGAGTGCTTTATGTAAAATATGGCTACTATATATCGTATAAAGAACAGTTCTGACAAAACCATATAGATTATATTATTATTTAGTTGACCAAGAGAGTAGTAAGCTCATGGAACGCTTTTATTTTCAAAGATAGCACATCCTGGTTAATCAACTAGTATTAACTGCTTGGTACTATCAAAGCAACTTGTTTCAAAAAATACAATCTTTATTTCTATTTAAATTTGTTGTGTATCATATAATAGAAGATCAAATGATAATTAATAAGTATTCTTATGAAATATATACCATTTGAAGACATGTGGACCAGATATTTTATATATATAATAACTCTCAATCTTCAACCATTGTCAAACAATGATCAATGGTGTAATATAAAAATATCAACCGAAAGTTGAAGGAATACG
The DNA here is from genome assembly GCA_024140565.1 of Backusella australiensis. Lineage (NCBI taxonomy): Eukaryota > Fungi > Mucoromycota > Mucoromycetes > Mucorales > Backusellaceae > Backusella > Backusella australiensis. The sequence continues at coordinate 23,970 of VCJH01002462.1, read as the reverse complement.
TAAAGTAAATATCGACTTATTGGATCATAAACATAAGGTATAAAATGGAGCTTTCCCTTTTTTCTTCAAAAAAGAACTATTAACGATAAAATTAACCATGTGGAACGAAAAGAGAATGGGTGAATCAAAAGACTCGCATAGAAGTTAATGTTATTGCTGTTTTTGAACTATTAATAAAACTTATTTCAAATATCGAGAAGCTTTTGTAATTCTTTAGATTTAAATTAATTTACTTAGTATTTTTTAATAATAGTATAAGATTTACCATAATTCAATATATCAGGAGAGACAAAAAAAAAAAAGACAATATGATACGGAAATAATAAAAAAAGACATTGTTTACCACAAGACAATAAAAGTATTTTTTGAACAATATTACCCAAACGGCGTGAGTATGGACCATTGATTCCTATATTTAGATTTGGATACCAAAAGAAAGAGCTTTTTTGCAGATCGTTCCTGATTGATTAAAAACTAACCCAATAAAAAAATAACCAAGTCAAAGAAAAAAAGTAAAAAAAAAAAACAACTCAGCAGGAGTTATTCTCGGGACGCATTCCGTCTGGAAAAATAATAGTAAAAAAGACAATGTCTGAAAAGACTTTCTAGTTTTTTATTCGTTATATGATGTTTTACATGAAGCTTGTGATATTTTCGATGGTATTATAGTTTTCAAAATCTACAAAAAGAAAAAGAAAACCAAAAAAAAAAATACAATTTTGTGTGTCCATTTCTGGGGTGATTTCCTTGGGTTTCTTCTTTATAAAATTGAAGGGTAAAGAGGGTTGCTATTGTGCTGGAGCATCGGATAAAGATCTTCGGGACTATCAGGATAAAAAAAAGGAGCTTGAAGTGTCATCAAGTGAGACATATTAGTCTTTTGTGGTTTAATCATGTCAAACGGAATATTACCGTGATACATCAAGTGAGGCGGAATAGCAGCTACACATGATGGTTCTGGTGTTGAAGAAGGTGACATTGTAAGATCTCGGCATAGATCCAATGACGGCGGTTGCTGAGCTGGTGGCATATCTACGATTGAATTTACACTGATTTTGGTTGCAAGATCGGGTACTAAAGAAATTAGATCTAATAAAGCTCTTTTAAAAGCATCATGGCTTCCTTGAAGAACATGTAGACCATCTACGCTAGCCTGCTTATCCTGGGTAAAATCCCCGCATTGAATCCATTGTTCTTGTTGCTGTGACATCGTAAATTTTAAAGGTAACTGAACTTCAAGATCAATTTGACCAACGAGTTCCCCAGTCTCCACTTGTATTTGCTGGCTGAGGCGTAAATGGTGAATATCATCAAAGTTAATTTGGACTCGGAATTGGTGTCCCTCTGCTTGTACTCTCCATACAAATTCACGCTCAGTAGGATTACCATAGCAAACAAGATCCCATTCTCGATGATGGGTATTTGGTGAAGCATGTGCAAATCGAGTCCATGAACCAACTCGGAGGACACTTACTGGGAGTAGCACCATTTGGAGCGGAGACTGAGATGAACCAAGACTTGCGTTAACCGGAAATACTGGAAGAAAAATAGAAAAAAAAGGAGAAGTGCAGTTAAGCAAGATGGATAGCATATAATCAACATAGATATATGTATAATTTAAGTAATTATAGTTATATTAAGGTCGTAGTGACAAATGCAAAATAGTAGAAAATTTTGTTAGCAATAGGCAACGAAAGTATAGCCATATTAGATAAAAAGCTTACCATTAGGATAACTCTGTAGACCTTCGGACATGGCACGATTGGATAAATTCGAAGTTAATAAATTAGAAGATTTGGGTTCTGGCTTTGAGCTAGAGCGAGGTCTTCTTCGAATATTGTATTGATTATCATGTTTTAACTCTTCAAAGCGTTCTGGTGTCATCATGGTACGGAAAGTTGCTTGATAACGTGGTGGGGCTTGATGGTGGCGAGTGGGCTCCATCCAGCCCGATCGTAACATTGAGGCGGTGGTGGTGTTACCATAAGCACTAGACGCCTCAAATTTTCTGGCCTTTGCGCGACGGTTCTGAAACCAGATTTGGATAGTGCGCTCCGTCACGGCAAGTTCCCGAGCAAGTCGACTACGGACACTTGAGTCTGGTAATGGGTTACTATTAAATGAATCTTGCAAAGTAGCTACTTGGCTAGGCTTAAGATGTGTGCGCTTGCGTGTAGAAGCTGTTGCTGGATGGCTCATCATGTTGTAGTATTATATTTTACTTTTTATAAAGAAGAGATGTACAGAGAAAAAAGAAAAAATATTTGGGAATATAAACAGGAAAGAAACAGTGTACAATTGAAAAAAAAGTTGATCTTTTATAAGAAGAATAGGAATAAAATAGAAGAAAAGAAAAAATGAGTGTGACGAATAGAATTGATCGCGAACCAGCACAATAACAAAAAAAAAGATAACCCTATATAAAAATAAAAATTAAAAGAGTGTGAAAAAAGGGGATTTTATAACGGGAGAGAAAGAAAGAAAGGGAAGATGATGAAAGAGAGAGAACAAGAGCTTGTAAAGAAAAACGAAAATGATGTCAAATAAAATAAGCGCAGGTCCAGACACCCAGTTAGAGAGTGACAATAGACAAGTCCGCACTTTCCCGATCCAAACTTTAAGCACAGACATGGAAGTTGCACCTAAAACCTGACCATTGAATAGAACAATCAAGTGATGTCAGTTCAATCTGTACCTAGAATATATTCGTGTCCAGACTTTTTTGTCTTTATTTAAGGTTTTTTTTTTTTCATTCTGTAGAAGGTCGATCGTATTTTATTTTTGCAGTAAAAGAGCAAAAGAAAAAAAATGGTAGGAATAAAATAGAGTAAAAGAATGGATGAATGACGGATGTTAATTTAACGCTTCACTAGGTGTTCTGTCAACTTGAAGTATGTTTAAAGTCGTCAAAAATTCACAAAAAGTAGGACTTATTTCTATCTCAGCCATGGCAACTAAGCTTATCTTTCTAAAAAACTGATGCCACTACCACAGCTTTTCATTCGCTTGATATAATAAGACACAGTTCTTCTTATTTTCAGAAGTTTGGAAGAAAAAATGGGCTTGTGCTACAATATGAAAAATGCAGTGAAGATGTTCCAAACGGTGCACAAAACGAACGTAGAGAAAGTTTTGAGTCATTTGTGATCAAAGCTACTTACGAATAATCAAAGAATAAAACTGTAACAATAACATTAGGTTGAGATCAGAGAATGTAATACTCAAACTCGTCTTTTTTTATTATTTCGTTTGATGCATTTTCCTTTTTCCGAGTGGGGTAGTAAACTTAAATCCATCGTATACCAATCATAAGAAATTCTGGATGGACATTTAAAGTTTATGTTATTTATAAAAAAAAAAACGGAATTGTTTTAATAATGGTTTATATATATATATAGTTGTCAAGCTGTCATATTCGTAAATATTAAAAAAAATGTCACCCATTTAAAAGACTTCAATATCAATAAAATATTATTGTGATGGCAAGTTCCTAGTTACGTATATGTCTTTCATGGATTAAAGAATATGTCATAGTATTCTGCTATATCAATAATTCATAGAGTGTCAGTTCTTCAAGCTTGCTATTCAAGCAGTATTCTAAATGTATCCTATCTATCGATACAGTTTGGAGTAAGCATAAAAACCTCTACTGGATGGACAAACATTCGATGATGCTTGCGAAAATCTTGGAGTTACAAATCTTGTTCTTGTAGATTTAATATCAGACCAATCACAATCTTGGTAATTGAATTGCTTACTTGCCTAATGATGTAATCATTTGTTTTAACACATTGAATTCAAATAATACGACAACCATTAATTTTTTTAATATAACAATAGCTAACAAAAAGAGAAAGTGTAATTATTTTTCTCTGCTCAGAAAACGCTTCAACTCTGGGAAGGTTGTATTTATTCGTTTTTTGGTTTTTAAATCAGCTTGTAACTTGGGACTTAAGATAGGGACTCAGCCAATTTACCCATCGACGATCCCTAAAAAAATTTCCTATATATATTTAATTAAAAAGATGCTTATTTATTTGACGACTTTCTTCTTTTTTCTTTAATTCCTTTCTTTTCTTTCCTTCTTCTTCTTCATTTTTTTAATTAATTCCTTTTGTTTTTTTAATAAAAAGATTTCAATATGAAAAAGGGTAAATCTGTAAGGATCCAGTCCGAGGATGAAATGGAACTCATTCCTGGTAAATAAACTCCTTTCAAGTTTTCGTACATTTTTTTAACTGACAACAATATCATAGACTCAACAATTCTACCACCTGATGCTAGTTATCGCACAAGAAAATCTTCCAAAAATGATGAATCTTTTTACAGCATTGAAATGCAGCAGGGTGACCGATTCTTTTATGATGAACCCAGAAAAATGGCAGACAATGAAGAAAAAAGTACCCGTGATAGTTTGACCCCTCATGACTCATGGTCATCCAATGGAACAACGATTGATCCCGATCAAATCGATAATCCCTTTAGCGATTCCAATAAATCCAGTTCGAGTAATGAAAAACGGCCTATCATAGAGTCGGTGCGATTAGAAAACCTAGAGGACGATGATGATAGTGACAAAGAATTTGATTGGAACGATGATCCAGGACAGGTCAAACCGAAACGTCGTATGACAGCTCGCCAGCGATTCAATGCTGCCATGTCTAAACCTTGTTGCTGGCATTACTTATCACCTTTATTAAAACGCATCATTATTGCACTTGTGGGTTCTGCTACCTTTATTGTAGTTGCGGTTGTCATTTATTTTACTTTACCAAAGCCTACCGAGGAACAGATGGCCGATCCAAATTTCACTAATGTTCGAAGCAATCTACAATGCTGGATGTACTGGGCAGCTTTTATGTGGCATATATTTTGGATTACCACTTTTATTTTCGATCTCATACCTTCGATTGTGTCTCTATGGATTAAGAAGTTTCGTGGTACAAGATCTGAGCGAGCTAAATCTTACATGGAGGTAAACCTATTTTCTCTTTTTTATTTATTTAGCATAATAGGTGTAAAAAGTGATATGCTGATCGTCTTATTGGTACTTCTATTCATAGTATTACATGAGCTTAAAAGGTTATATCTGTTTGGTACTCATTGCAGTCTGGAATCTAGGCTGCTGGGTATTTTTAATTAATCACCCGTTCGACGCAAGTATCATTTTTTGTCAGAAAAAAAATGGTTACAAAACTATTGTGTACTGACTTTCTATTTTTATTTTATTTTTTTATTAATAGTCAATTAAAGCCCATTCGTATTCCGCCATAATAACAAAAGTGTATGGCGCTCTCTTGGCAGCTGCTGGCCTGTTTTTTATTCAAAAAACAATTATCCAGATAATTGGTAAAGTATCATAAAGATATATTTTGTACACACAATTGAGTCTAAAAAATTGTCATGATTAACCTGCCCACACCCTACTATAGCTATCCGCTTTCATAGAACCGCTTATAAAGATCGATTGACCGAAAACAAGAAGAGCTTGAAGAGTGGGTGTTACTTTATCTATCGCTATATTGATTTATATATCATCAAATAACTTATATATTTGCTTTTTTCTTTTATTTAAAATAATCAAGTTCTGGATTCACTTGCAAAATCGGAAGCAAAGAAATCACGCCCTATCTCCACCAACCCAGGCCAATTGAGACAACGTAAAACGGTACAATGCGATAGTAACTCTGGTAGTAGTCATGATGAATCTGCACTAGCTAATAAACATTTATCCTCTTCGCACGAATTAAGCCAATCATCGAGTCAATTTTTCAACAACTTTCAAAAGACCATATCGAAGATTGTTTTGGCAGACAAACCAAGTGCATCAAATCGACTCTCCAAAAACAAGATGGACATCAATTCAGACGATTATGCAAAGAAAGTGTCGCGAAAACTGTTTTATTCACTAGCCTACCCCGAGGGCATACCCTATGGTCAAGAGCATGAGGATTCCAAAAAATACCTCGACATCTCCGCCTTTACACCTTATTTCAAAACAAGGGAAGAGGCGCAGGAGGCATTCCAAATTTTTGACAAGGACGGAAATGGCAATTTGAGTAGACGTGAGTTTCGTGACACAGTGGTACAAATCTATCGCGACCGTAAAAGCCTGGGACAGTCCATGCGTGACACCAGCCAGGCACTTGGCAAGATTGACAACACACTACTCGTTATTCAGTTGATGATTACTACGATTATATGTTTGGCGATATTTAATGTGAACTTTTGGAACGCTCTGGTCCCCTTTGGTACCTTACTTCTGGCTAGTACATTTATTTTTGATACCTCCGCTAGAAACCTTTGCCAAGGTATTGTGTTTCAGTTTGTAACTCATCCATATGACTCGGGTGATATGGTGCAGATCGACGGTTCTTATATGACTGTGGAGAACATTGGTATCCTGGGAACTGTTTTTGAAACGGCAGAGGGTATTAAGATGTATGCACCTACCACTGTCCTGATAACAAAGCTCATTAGAAACATCCGTCGATCCGGAAACATGGGCGAGGTCGTTTACTTGAATGTTGATTTCCGAACATCCAATGAACAGATTCTTGAACTTCGTGAGCGATTGATTGAGTGGGTGAATGGACAATCTCGAGACTTTGAATCTGGATTTGATTTGCGTGTGACTGAAATTGTTGATATGAATAAGGTTATCCTCTCCATGTGGCTTCCACACAAGGGTAATTGGGTGGAGCTCTCTAAGCGCTGGCAAAGAAAGACTCGTTTTATGCTGGCATTGAAAACGATCTTGAATGAAATGGATATCAAATATGAATTACCTGCACAGAGAATTTCTTCTGATAAGTCTCCTTTGGATGCACAGAATATCATGCAGCAAAAAACACAAAAGTTTAATGGTCAAGCATAGCTGAGACTTTATGTTTTTATTATCTATATTACTATCATTGCTATCTTTCTTTTATTTCACTACCAATATTCCCATCACATATTTTTTTATTTCCCTCCCTTAAAAACTTTGTATATTAAAAGGCATTATAAATAATTTCCAATGTATTATATTAGATAATTAAAAAAAAAGAAACGGTTCCTTTTAAGAAGAAGTACTGTTTGCACAATCAGGTACGCTTTTCATCCTCTCAGTTACGATCGTTGTAGTTTATAAATATACTTCCCTTTAATTTTGGTAATTTACTTGTATTTATTGCAAATGAGTTCATCGCAGATAAAACAAATGTTTACATGGGATACATTTTGTATTACATGGTACAAATGTGTAAGTTGATTTTTAGCAATTGTTTAATTAATTGTTATTGTTGTATTATCAAGTTTTTAAATTGGTTTTGTTATCACCTCATTTATTTATCAAATATAAAGCAA
>VCJH01002455.1:57826-68577 GCA_024140565.1 Backusella australiensis | reverse complement strand
AATAAAAAGACACAGGCTATTTAGCTCAGCTCAAGTGCTTTATTTACACGCTATTTTTACTGTTTCCCATAGAGCAGGAAGAGTTACTAAAGGATCTTCGACAACAAAATGACAATGCCAATCTCAGCATCCAGAGAGGACTGATAATTATTGGCTGTATCAGTACGTCCTTGTAAGCTACGAAAAGACGTATTGTTGTCAAGTGGCCGCTAATAATAGTATACGCAGATTCATTTACATGTTTATACAAGACATTCCATTCATTCCGTTATCACAGCTATCAGAACCCGTTATATCAGCACTAGATACCCCGCGTTTAGTCGCCTGCTTCAGTTTACTTTCCATCATTGCATCCATCTATACACTCATCAATACGCTCGGATTGCAAGTATTTGGCTTCAAAATGAGAGGAAGAGGGCCGGAAAAATACAACCTATACAAACCAGGATTAGTAGCCTCTATTTGTATGGGATCAGTAGGACCTGTGCTGTCCCTGCTGTATAAAAGCACAATGATAGAGCTTATTTATTGGGCTATACCCTTATTCGAGACAGCAATGCACGTGTCTGCCTATCATATGATTGGCAGTGTGGAGAATAGCTTGGAGGAATTGGAAAAGTCAAAGTACAAGTACAAGGGCGCATAAAAATAATGTGTAATAAAATCACTTTGACGTTGGTAGTGGTGTAAACGCATGTATCAATGAATGTAATTCATAATACACCTTTTTTTTTTTTATTTGTTCAGTTTAGCATGTGTTTACTTGAATGTTTTTGTTTGTACAGCATGGAATGATAAAGCATTAATATAACATTGATTGTAAATGATCGGTATAATGAGTGAACAAAGTCTTTTGTTTCCTCTTTTTTTTTTGGTTTAATAGTCTTGTAACCAGGATAGGTCATTCATGCCTGAAAGCCTGGACTCCTCTAGGATGGCTCTTACGACCCCTTTTAGCGACAGGTTTCGTATTTCCGTTGGCACATGGCTTGTATTTTCATTTGCTGTTGGAACATAGGTTGGTGAAGGGGGCCTTCGTTCATCATGGTAAACATCAATGTCATCATGAGGCAAGGGAACAAACCAGAATGTTCCTCGTAATGCTTGCTCAGTCTCTATTGATTGGATTTGGTTGAATTCTCTCATTGCTCGCATTCTTATTGCATCTGTTATACCCACAGTGTTGTTGTCATCTAGCATTTTTCCATGTTAGTGTTGCTATGCACAACGCAAATATACTTTAGTTACCATCAAATACATATTGCTCAGTTATATCGTTCTCATTGTCCTCGTCCCTATCTTCAGAAACTATGTGAAAGTTACGGTCGCCTACAATTGAAGCAGCGGATGAAGAGGGCGCAGAATCACTTTCAGAGTCTGACTCGCTTGATGTGTTTGAAATATGCTCGCTTTCAGGAATTATTAGACCGTCCGTTGCCTCCAGCACACGTGTTATCAATCGTTTTATGGTGCATTTTGTAGAGTTCCTTGCATCCAGTATCCTCAGCGAACTGCAGTAGTAGACAAACATCCAAATGACATGCGCTGTTACCCACTCGCATCTCTGAACCCTCACTTCCTCCAAATGCTGGCAGTCTTTGCCGATGCTTTGAATAACAGCTTCAATCGGTATTTGAATATGGGTCAATCCAGGCTGCTTCGCATGATGCTGCAAAGTTGAGAGGTATTCGCCGGTCTCCGCCACAAGGCTATCTTTGAATAAGATGGTATAAGACAGGTTTAGCGTTGTGATATTTTTACAGCTGTGAGAGAGCTGGGATAGCGATGACGTAGATACTGTGATAAAAGGTAATCCTTTCCAAGAGTTACCATCGCTGCTGTTATCATGAATGGTAATGTCACCATTACTATTGTTACTGTTGTCAATGGGAGGGAGGTTTGCACGTTCATTCCTTGATATTAAATGCATGTTTAGACGACGATTCACAGAATACACGTTATTCACTCTGGCATTTGTAGCCATGTGCTGTTCATGGTTTAGCGTTACAGGATCGTCTGACAAATGCCTATAATGCTCTGGGTTTCTCATCATTTCTAATTACTCAGTATATCAGTGCAACTGCATAAGCTAAAAAACAGTCTTGTATGTATTTACCAATGTATTTTCCCGAAGACAGGTCAACTGAACGGACAAGATCACCGTAAAAGAAGGACATTCTCTCTCTTGTTAAAGTCAGAATGAAAATGGCCCAGAGATAGGTGTCATTAATTCGAGGATGGCAATAAAGAATCGGCGCAGCACAGTAAAACCACTGTTTGCAAACGAGTGAAGCCGAATAAAGACAAGATTGCTGATTCTCAACATAACTCAATATTTCTACAAGCAATTCAGGCGGTAAGCGGAATGAACTTGTTGTAGGGTCCATTACAGTGTTATTTGTAATGTTGCCAGCTTGTGTCATTTATCTATTTTTTGTTTCTTGTTTTCTATTTTCAAAGTCTTAAGCGTGCGTTGATCTCAGCGTCAATGGTAAAGTTAGAGAATAGTTATTATAATAATACAGCGATATTGTTGTATAAAAGTGAGAAAAAAGGAGAGAGAAGTAAAGTAAAGTTGGTTGCAATAAGAATTGTAATTTCACTCAATATAAATATAAAATCACAGGCAATCAAAAAGTAACGTGACCACAAGTTCGAGCTGACTGCGCCATTGCAAGCAGAAGCAATGGTTTATTCTTTTTGTCTCTGCGGAAGCCGTACGAAGCGGTAGCTAATGTTAGATGATGCTGTGAAGTTTCTGATTACACTACCCCCTTTTATTTGGGTTATGTCTTTGTAACCAATGTTAAAATATGATCGATTTGATAATCATTTGATTCATTATTATTAAAGTCAGCATTATGCTTTAATGCACTCGTATTTAATGTAAATATAAATGCATAAAAGTTGTCAACTTGTGTGATAAACATTTCTTCACCTGTTCAAATAGGATAAACGCAGTTCTCAAGTATTGTTCATGTCCTTTCTTTCTCTCTTAATTTATCCAAGGATTTGTAATAAACCAGAAATGTACATGTAATACATTGGTGCTGTGCTGTAATCATGGCGACAAAAGATCTAGCATATTCAATTTTCCGGCTTCTCTCATCTTTCAAGTCTTTTCGAGAATCATGACTGTGCTCATTTTTACCCGTTCGTGCTAAATCAAGTAGATGTTCATGCTCAAAGTAGCGTAGGTTGTGGAAAAAAAAAGAGTCATATGTAATCACGCTGAAAGTGTTAAATCGCGTTGCGAGGATAAAAACAGCTTAAAATAAATCGAGTAATCTTCTCTTTTTTTTTATAGAGCTTCCGCTACACACGATGCTATTTCGAGTTTACATGTTGATTAGAATTAAGATTTGATGGCATATGCTTTTCTTATTGTTAGTATATAATATATTGTTCGTGTAACGTGTAGAGAGTTCGATGGACTTCCCACAGAACAAATCCAGTTAGTCAAGAATAGGCGAGGGTAACATCCCTTTTTTTTTTTGGAAAAGGCATTATTATTTACTTGAAGAAGATAACATATCTTGACCACTATATATGTATTATATAAATAAGATAATCATCTATACTTTTGTTGTATTGAATTCGAAAAGCCTTATAGAGCTAGCCCAAAGATTCGGTATGCATCTCCGATTTTTTTTTCTTTTTTTCTTTTTTTCTGCGTTTATTGTCCATAAAACTCCAATGTCAGGGCTAGTGTGGATGATTAAAATCATATGCAGGTTCTACAAATCGGCTTCATAAATAGCCATTGTTTAAAAGCTACAAATATTACCAATGTTGTTTTTTTATTTATTTTAGTCTTGAGTTTAATGGTAAGTTGCGTGATTTCAGCATTTCCTTTTGGGTTTTAAAAGGAAAAATGGAAAGCATTCGTAGCCATATGTAATCCATCCAGAATTTAACAAGTGATGAGAAGGACAATCTATTCTTAGTGCAATGACACGATAACCTTATTTGCTTTTGTTCCGCAGCATTTACAGCATACAATATATCCCTGTTTTTCCCTTTAAATTGGAACTTGCAATCGTTTAGATAGTTTTTTTTTTTTTTGTAACAGCAAATAGTAGAGTTATTTGATAAGTGTATGTTTTGGAATTTAGTATTATGACCATGATTGTATCCATGATTAATAGTTATAGCTCTGTTTACATACTTTGTGCTTTAATAGTATTGATATTTTACGTAATGTTATTCTGGTAAGGACCTTTAAAAAAAAAAATCATTTACTGATAGAGAGGGAAGGGACCGGAGCTAGCAATAATATGGATTAAAAGATTTTATAACTTGAACTAGAGCTGATAACAGTATATATTAATAAACTGTTTTGTTCCTGGTAATGCTTTTGGATTTGACTTCTCTACCAGATCTATGTTGGATTTAGAAGGATCACTGGTACTTTTTACTCCCGGAAAATATGTATAAAATAGCTTATTCATCGTCAGATTGGAATGTGAAACAAGAGACAACAAATGCTAAAACCCAGTGTGTTTGTGTGTGTATGTGTTCGGACCAAGTGCAAAAATAAGCATGAGGATTTCCTGTCACAGTTGACGCATACACGATACAACTTTTGTACCTGAATTTATGATTGGTTAACTGCTGAGTCATAAATCGGACTTGTTTTTTTTTGTACACTTATATATAAATATTCTTTTTTGTTGTTTTCTGTTAATTTCCATTGTTTTCTTCACCTTTTTTGCTTTATATTACTTGCTTATTTATTTTGCAGTTATGCAACACGATAGCGACTCAACCCGTTCATTGTCTCCAACTCCAACGGAGCACACCCCTCTTATTCAAACCAAGAAAAATGAGCCATCATGGCAAGAGGAATTTCGCTGGCTGATAAAAAATTCTCTACCAATTGTGTTTACATTTTTACTGCAAAATTCGTTACAAATGGCTAGTATTTTTACATTAGGGCATCTTGTAAGTTTTATATATTGCCATTTTTATAAATAGTGCTTTATATTTATCCAAGAACAAAAATGAAAAATAGGGCTCGATCGAACTTGGCGCTGCTGCTTTGGCTAGTATGTTTGCTAGCGTTACAGCTTGGTCAACCGCTTTTGGTACTGCAACAGCACTTGATACGTTGTGTAGTCAAGCATGGACTGGAGCAAGAGATCGTACATTGGTTGGTGTTCATCTCCAAAGAGGATTGTGTATCCTTGGACTCATGTTTATCCCTATAGCAGCAGTTTGGTGGAAATCAGAAGATATTTTATTGTCCATGAATCAGGATCCTGAATTGGCATACTTAGCCGGTTTGTTCTTACGATCCCTGTTGCTTGGTGCACCTGCCTTCATTGCCTTTGAAGCCACTAAAAAATTCCTTCAGGCTCAAGGCATTATGCACGCCTCAACCTATGTCCTGATAATCGTTTCTCCCTTGAATTTACTTCTTAATTACTCTTTTGTGTACCTTCCTCCCTTCAAACTAGGATTTATGGGCGCACCATTGGCAACCAGTTTTAGTTATTGGTTGATGTTTATATTGTTAGTTGCTTATATTCGATTTGTAAGAGGCAGAGAAGCATGGGGAGGTTGGACATGGGAGTGTCTTAAAGGATGGGGACCTTTCTTGAAGCTATCTATTCCTTCATTATTGATGATTACTGCTGAATGGTGGGCATTTGAGCTTTCCTCTTTAGCTGCCAGTTATCTCAGCACCACTGATTTGGCAGCACAATCTATTGTCCTCACAACCGTATCAGCGACATACACCATTCCATTTGGTATTTCAGTAGCAGCATCAAACCGTATTGGAAACACCCTTGGAGATTCAAACGCAAAACGTGCTAGTCTCGGCTCAATGGTCTCTCTTGGTTTTGCAGTCGTCTTTGGTTTCTTAAACTCCGCTTTTTTCATGATCACTCGCTCTCGATTTGGATTTCTGTTCACTTCAGACAAAGAGGTAGTTGCATTGGTATCTGAAATCATGCCACTCTGTGCTCTTTTCCAGATTGCAGATGGCCTCGCCGGTGTTTCCGGTGGTGTCATTAGAGGCATGGGCCGACAGTTTTTTGCAGCATGGCTTAACTTATTTGCTTATTACGGAATTGCATTGCCCCTGGGATATGTGTTTGCGTTTACACTTGGATGGAAACTTAGTGGTTTATGGATTGGATTAACCATTGCATTATTCTTGGTTGCAAGCTCTCAGGTTCTCTTCCTTTTCTGCAGCAACTGGGATAGCGAAATAAAGAGAACTCAGGAACGTATCCGTAATGATGAAAATAGAATTCATCATGATGACTAAAAGGAAAACGAAATTTTGAATATTTATTATTACTATTATTATTATTATTTTTGCATATATATACACACAATTCATTCAGTTACATACTTGTAAAATATTCCTCTTTTGTTTTAAAATAAAATAAATAAAAAAAAGTCCTTTTAGAATACAACGTTTCCGTATACAAAAGTCCCTAACCCGATATAAAATACACACAAAATTTAAATTTATTTATTTATTTATTTATATTATTTATGTACAAAAGAACGAACGACAACATCACTTCCCATCAAATTCATATGCTCCAGGAAAAATATTTCCAAGTCTTGCCAACCGCCACCCACACGTATCAAGACCTTATTTAAGGGTGTATTGTTGCTTCGGCGTCCACTATAGGTCATCAACTTACATGTATAAACCTTCTTGCCACCACCCAACGATGGTGACAACTCATTACCAAAATAGTAGCGGCCTTGGCCTTGAGGTGCTCGTTGGCATTTGATAGTGATGGGGCTAGCATTGATGATACGGGCAATTTCACGGTCCAAAGGATCCTTTGGATCGGGCACATATTTACCAGGTTCTTTAAATGCAATAGCCACTTTTGATTCAGATGATCGAAGCTGAGGGACAGAATATTGCTTATGAAGTGTCCTTGTACGAGCAGCAGCAGGAGAAGCTGCACGATTCAACATGTACGACGGCGTTTGATATTCATCTTCAGAGTCGTTATTGTTAATATTGTTGTGATGACGGCCTGTGCGTGCCATAGAAGAACGAGGACGAGGAATCAGACTTGGGGAGCTACATCGATCACCAGGCGTCTTGGGACGAGGTATTAGAGACGGTGTAGTGGATCTTACTATTCGTTCTTGTCTTGCCATACTACTCTTTGGTCGGCTAATCTCATTCGGCGTAGGTGTCTTTGCTCTGCTCGACTCTTTGTGTCGACTTGTCTTTGTTGGTTGTAGCCAGGAAGGCTCAGAGCTATTATTAGTAGTGTGCCATTCAGAATCAAGCGCCGCTAGTTCATGACGGGTGGTTTTGGAGCTAGCATGTGATTTGTGACCGAGTGTCGGTGTTTTAGCCTGCTGTCGTGAAGGGTAATTCAATGGGCGTGAAAGGGAAGGGCTTGAACTGACAGAAGACGAGTCAGAAGTACTTGGCCGAAGTCCGCTGCCCATGAGGGGGTAGTTTTCTCTTGCATAAGAAAGGGGACTTGTCGTGCGTTGCTGTTGCTGCTGGGGGGAACGACCATAAACAGGGCTGGGTGAGTTATTTCGATGGTTCATTGATCTCCACAAACTGCTATCGCGACCGCTGCCTGTGGGCGTAGCACTTTTACCACGAAAGTCATCATAGGTCGAGCTAAAAGTAGGCGAGTTTGTAAGAAAGCTTTTGGAATAGGGACTCTTTGAGCGAGCACTTGGAGTACCCGAGCGATAATGTTCCAGCATTTCCATCGGTTCGGGGCTCTTGAATCTATTGCTACCTTGACTTTTGTCACTCAAGTCACTTTGCCGTGACCATGCAGGACTAATAGGACGATCAAACATGGATTTTTCAATATCAGGCAAATCTCGTTTACGCATCATATCCATAGTCAACTTGAGGTGATTCCATCTTTGTAGCATTGCCTCATGGCGCTGTAAA
Source organism: Backusella australiensis (assembly GCA_024140565.1). Classification (NCBI taxonomy): domain Eukaryota; kingdom Fungi; phylum Mucoromycota; class Mucoromycetes; order Mucorales; family Backusellaceae; genus Backusella; species Backusella australiensis. The sequence goes on along the minus strand of VCJH01002455.1, from coordinate 60,668 downwards.
GTGGCGACATTACGAGAGACACGAGCAGCAATACCGTTTCCAAGCATCATCAGCATCTTTGTAATTGAGGGAGTGTAGTATTTATACTTTGCTTCAAAGTTCTTCTCAACAGATCTCAGCTTTTGCAAATCTACAGGACCTGTGCTACCAGTGGACGAGGTACTGGAAGAACTGGATTGAGGCGTTCGTGTTGACTCTTTAGGGGGGTGACTTGACCACTCTTTCATCTGATGTATCATTGAATAGCACTGGGTGACAGTTTTATCCAGATTGTCCATCATGCTATCCACTTGGTCAGCTACCTGTTTAAACACAACCAACCAACGATCCTCCTTTAGCTCCACTTTAAGCTCATCGATGTCTACACGTAAAGACTCCCATTTCTCTTGAACAAGCATATGCTTTCTGGTCAGGAGACCACTCGGATCATTTGGCGGAGTAGCACAAGTCATTCGAGTGTATACTTTCTCTACGTCGTTGAAGAGAGGGCCGACCCGATTGTCAATGTCAACCAATATGCTGTCTTCTTTTGGCTTGTCGTCGGCATGCTGTGCTGCTGATGTTGTTGTTGAAGAGGAGGAGCTGGACACCACCAACTGATCTACATCGGCTTGAGGGGTGGAGGGCGTTCCAGGCGCCAATGCTGCCTGATGGCGTTTTTCTTGAAACTGGAACATCATTGTGGAAAGGTCATCTATCTGGACAAGAATACTCTCCATCAGCAGCTGAAGGTTTATTTTTTCATTTCGGTCTTGCACAGCCTTTTTCACCGACGAAATAAAATGTTGAAGGCCAGACCATTCGGACTGAATCTTTGTTACAGCTAATTTCACTTTAATTAATAAACTGGGTTCTGCGTCCTGTCGTTCTTCAATGGTATCGCCCAGCTCAATCAGCGACTGAATGAGGGGCGATGTGTCCTGACATGCTTCCTCCAAGGGTTCTGTGTGTTGTATGCCGTCTATTTCCTGCTTGATGTTTTGCTCGAGTGTAAATGCGGCTAGATGAGCAGCCTCTAGCCAGGCTGTGATGCCGCCAATGATGGCATCGAATCTGTCTAATACTTGTGGGAAATCAAACTGAGCGTGTTGCTGTATCAGCTCATATAAGTCGGTATTTGGCAGTCTAATTTGGTAAAGTTTAGCAAAAAGACTTGATTCTTCTTGTTTATCTGTCTCGCTTATTGAGGGCGTGACAGTGGGTGGTATAGTTAAACTGGCCATATTTCTTCTAATAAAATAATAAATATAATACCTTTATATTTTTATCTTTATTTTACTTTACTTTAGATGTTACCTTTTAATAGATTAATATGAAATGAACAAGTGAATAATAATAATGGTAATAATAATAGTAAAATGTAAATGTATATAAGAAGAAGAAAAAAGTGGTGGGTTTTTTTGGGGGTATAAGTAAGGCAAAGAGGTGCTTTTTGTTTGTAGCTTGCTATAATGCCATTCACAAGTTTAGAATTAAAAAAAAAGAGGAGGAGAAGAAAAAAAAATATGAAAAAACCCCTTTCTTCAAGTCATTTTGCTGAGATAGAAAATAAATGGCTGCCACACACTCGCTCGTGGCCTTTGGTGAATGTGATTGGTTTACTCAACTATTTTGTTAGACACACTGTCTTTTCTTCGGATCAAAGAATACAACAAGACGAAAGGATAATAATGAACCATGTATTCATTGTTCAATGTTTATATAAACCATTGATTTCCTTTGATTTCACTTTACTCTTCTTCTTCTTATTATTTTTATTTTATTTTATACATTTAGCGTTATGAATCAACAAAGTAAAAAAATGACCTGTCATATCTCCCAAAAGCAAGCACATCACCAAGGTCCCTCCTCATTTTCCTCCTACTTGTCCTCTAACAAACCAAGTGTAAGTTTCCGTTTTTATATATTTTATATTTTTTATAATATTTTTGTTATTATTAATTCCATACTTGGAAGGCGGCTAAAGCTGGCCCTAATTACTATTTTTCATTATAATTAATAATGACACATTTTTATTTTTTTTGTAACAGCTATTATTGAAAACCGAGCCGTGTCCGCCGCCAGTTTGGGAAAATCAAGGGGTGATCCTTCCTCCAATGACTTATATTAAGCAAAAGCTTCCTCTTTTACCTCCTCCTTGCTGTTTTATCGACCCAAAATACATGACTCCGCGTGATTTAAAGACCTTTTGCGACTTTTATGGCATTAATCCTGCTGCTTTTACGTCTACTCGTAACTAACATTTGGGTTGGATATCTACACCTGCTTTTAATTGGATGATAATAGCAGTCACAATTTCGAGTTGGAGAACCACGAAAAAAAAAGGCTTTTTTTTTCTAGTTTGATACACTTTGATAGTAAAAATATTAATAATAAAAAAATGAGTTCCAACAATAGTTATGATGTGGTTACCGCTTATCAAAGTTCTCTAGTTGATTCTGTAAATAATAATACTCGAAATACGAAAAAAAAAAGCATCCTGATTGTAACTGTGTACATGTGTGTATTGTTGTGTGTTTTTAGGAACTCTCAACACCTGTTGCTGTTTTTAAAGCATTGACAGATTTCGTTCAGAACAGTACAGGTAGAATGGAAACACTTGGCGGTAGTCATGGTAACGTGTATTAACATTTTTTTTATATGATGCTAGCACCTACCATGTCGGAATTTATGCAGACTTTGGAAAAGGCAGCACAATCTATCCGTAACGATACACAGTTGAGTTCAGTTGAAAGAGCAAAGAATCAGCACAAGGCCTCCATCGCGGTTCTTGCTGGTGTCGATCTTTTCATGCGCTTTGTTACAAGAAACTCGCACGACTTTTCTGTAAGTACAAAGTGAT